>JACEFZ010026236.1:0-50478 GCA_014155875.1 Cepaea nemoralis
TCTCCCTTGAGTAAAGCTCTAAATAGTCCTCTACACATCGATCCATCTGCTGTTCATGTCAGTGATGATTTCTCCAGTCAAGGTTTTCAGTGGTGCATTTCTTTTAATTATTCGACCGCAGGCCTTCTTTATCACTTCATACATGTGTCTGATGTTTCCCTTATCACTTGTATTTTGAGTGGACTCACATAACTTGATCAAATTGTCGTTTGCACACTGCCTGGCTTCCGTTTGCTCATCCTTCCTAGCTTGCTTCAGCTCACTGAGAGTGTTTCCCGTTGTCCTTTCCTTGTTTCTTAAGAGAGCTTCTTCTTTCTTTTCAATCGAGGGCTATAGTGAAAGCATCTTCAAGTTGCTGTTATAACTCAAAGCACTTATCATGATCTTGGGTTTTGATAATATTAATCCTGGGGATCGATTTGTGTTTAGCCGTATAGATTCTCTTTGGTCTAAGTCTAACCCTTGCAACAACCAAAGAATGATCCGTATCACAGTCAGCACTGTGGTAGCTTCGAGTTAATGATGTTTGATTCAAATGTTGTTGCCATGTGATGATGAAGTCCCACTGATGTCAATAGCCGGATCTTGAGTGGTTCCATGTGACTTTATGCCACTCTATTGTTTTAAAAATCTTAGGGTGTTTCTGGTGCAATGCTCCAGCAGCCTTTGCCCATTATCATTCATGCGACCGATGTTGTATTTTCCAAGGCACATTGGTCATGAACTCGAGTCTTTGACCACACGAGCACTAAAATCACCGAGCATATACATGTGGTCAGCTTTTGGTACTGCCTTGATCACAGAGCCTAATTCCTTGTAGAATGAATCCGTCACATCATCAGAGAAAGTGAGTGTCGGTGCATATGCAGAGATAATGGTTGCAAAACCGCAAGTGGTTGCCAAGCGCAGGGATAATAATCCGTCATTGTCATCAGCTGGTATTTCACTCATTCCCAGTAATAAAAGCTTCACCACAAAACCCACTCCATGTTGTCTTTTTACCTCATGCCCTCTACCTTTCCAAACAAAAAGTTGTAATAGTTGTCCCTAAGTGGTCCTTCCTAAGCGAGGCTGATCTCCTGCAGGCCAGCAATAGCAATGTTAAGACGATTGAGTTCCGCATCAATAAGAGCTGTTTTTCTCACATCGTCAATATTTGTCAGGTCATTGGAACATTCCGGACACATAGTTCTCATATTTCATGTTGCAAGCCGTAGCTTGATGTTTCTTTTCTTTCTTTTTAGTGTTTAGTGCATTTGTTTTTCAGCCTGTGATTCAGATGTTGTCCTAGCCCCAAGCACCCATTGAAGCAGGCAGGCTGAGGCGGATCAGCACCCAATTGGACCGGGCGGTGGGGGGTGGGGGGGGGGGGGGGGTGTCCAGCTTGAGGCTGGTGTTAGCTGATCAGTGACACCTGTAGATGTCTCCCATCGTCAGAGGCAACCCGCGGCGCCCTTGTCTACGCCAGTTGACAGGGACATTATCTCTTCCGCATGATAGCGCCTAAAATGTTCCTAAGATCAGACAGTAACAGTATTCGTCTATAATCTCCATACTCCTGTAGGTCCCCTTTTTCGGCGGCTTCACCAGATATCCTTCTCTCAAGTATTTCTTCAGTCTCACGAATTCTGCAAAATAATATATGCAATAAATAAGTTGATGTGGTTATATTAGATTTAACTGCGTCTGCCGGGGTGCCATTTAAGCCAATAGCTTTCCGATCCTTTAGCTGTTTGATAACTTTGTCTTTTATTTAAATGGTTTCTCGCATTTGATATGTGGCACCACTTCTGCAGTCTGGATATATGAAAGGTCTTCTAGGACTTGTCTATTCAGTAGTTTCGTAAAGTAGTCAGTTCATCTGTTGAATTGATCTTCAGTGTTGGTGAGAATTTTCCAATTTCTGTCTTTGGTCAGTCAACTTGGTGGATTATCTGTTCCTATCTTTCTTGTGGAGCTGTAAAGGTCTCGTAGGTTTTATTTCGTTGCTGCCTCTTCTGTCTCTCTTTTTATTTGGGTCATATAAATATTGTAATTTTCCACTATTATTTATTTTGCTATTATTTTATTTAAATTTGATTCTTTTTTCTTTTTTTCTATTTTAAGGGTTGCTTGCATTATCCGTGCTTTACTTGCTAGTTCTCGTTTTTTTCCCCAAGGACTATTAAGGGAAACTAGGAGAATTGTAATACACTGTATTTAAAGAAAGAAGCCACGAACAATAGGTTGCATGAATTATAGCCCGGCACGTGCTGCTACATCTCGCCAAGTGGATACTTCAGGGTTATATATCATGAAGTGAATACATGAATTTTATTACGGAGTAAATACTTAAAATAGATAGTCACTGATATTGTTCGAATGTGGAGCATTTGTTATTCCCACGATTATTGCATATTTAAAATGCAGTTTTTCTGTCTGCATAAAATTGGTTCGGAATGCCTAATTGCTAAAGTTTCGATATATTTGATTAACAGTATATTATTGTCGAATACAAAATAGAAACACATATAACATTATGACCGCAATATAGCAAGGGGTGAGAGATGGCGCGCTGGTTGTTTTACAGCCTGTCAATTGCATAGGGATTCCTGAAGACTGATGAACTCTTAACTCGAGTTTCCATCCGTACGTATGTCGTATATACATGGTAAATGTTTGGTTACTCGATGTACTAATTGCCATTCTGTTATACTTATGTAAATTGCTTGGCACTCATACTGGAATTGATAAACTGATTTGGTATAAGGAGACAATAGTTCTTTCACAGAAGTAGTAATTATCGGAGTGGTTTTACATCTAATCAATGATTCAGCGGAAAAGAATATGTGGTTTACTACTGTTTGTTTTTGTTTAAAGTCGACCGTATATTCGTTTCATTATATCGTCCTGTAGGAAAGTTAGCTGTGGAAACACTTGCAGTTTGTGGACAAATGATTCTGTAGGTGTGGATGGCGGCCAGTGACCTTTGATGAAGTCGGTTGGATATCCATTAAATTGCAGAGTCTGGTTAAGAAGTATTAACTACATAGCTCAATGAAGTATGAAATTCATAGTAAAGTGAAGAATGAAGCACATAATAGTGAAGTAGGAACTATATAGTACAATGAAGAATGAAGTACATAGTATAGTGAAGTATGTACAGAATAGTACAGTGACGTATCACCTGCATATGACATTGAAGTGTGAACTACACAATATAGTCAAGTGCGAACTACGTAATACACTGAATTATGATCTATAAAGTACAGTGGATTATGATCTATAAAGTACAGATACATAGCCCAACGAAGTATCAACTACATAGTACAGTGAAGTATAAACTACATAATACAGAGAAATGTGAACCAATATTACAATGATGTAGGTTACCAGAAGAACATTGTTAGTAATGAGAATGTTTAATATGCATTGAAATATCATAGATTAATTCATAACACTTTCCATCGTTCTATTTCATGTTAATGTTTTCAACATCTACAAGCATAATTGCTTCTGAATATGCATGCATATATTTTTACTTCTTCATTTCCATTTGGTGTGTATATTCTGCGGTAACATTTTGATTTTTTAAAATACATATTTGATACAGCGAACAAAACTAAATTAAACCATAAATTGATTTAATTCTTCAGCACGAGTACGCCTCCAAAGAAATATTCAAAAAGATTTATGAGAAAGTAAAGCCGACATTTGATCGTTATGACCTTGATCAAACAGACATAACATTCATCCAAGAACTGATAGAACCAAAAAAGCTTACCAAGGTATGCTACATAAATAATTGTTTACAGCTTACTAAAAGTGTTACTACTATGTACGCTGGCGGTGTTTTTTTTAGCTATATGTTCGCTGAAAATAATCTTCAAGCCTTATCTTTTGAATTGGCATATGTATGTTTGTCTAGTTCCCTGATCAGTTTTTTTGTGTGTGCATCCAACTGTGTTTAGCGTTGTTTGTCCATCAAGAATGATGATGACCATGCATGTCATTGAGTAATGTTGAAAGTATGAAGCCATGGGTTCTAGTATGGCTGGTGCAGCCTATTTTGGCTCGAAATGTTCTTTGACAATGTGGACAAAGAATGCTTGACGTTCCAGGAGGAGGGTCTCCAGCAGTGGTTTTTCTGTCCAGCCTTTCTTCACAGCGCGTGCAGTCCTGTTTGCTTCACAAGTAACTACACCCTTTTAAATGATGTGCGCCACGAATGTCGGTCTTTGGCAGCAGTCTCCCATGTGTCGTGATGAATTCCAAAAGCTGTTAGTAAGATCTTCAGTGTTTTTAAAGCGTTTCCTCTGACCGCCTCGAGAGCGTTTACCACAACGCAGCTAGCCATAAAAAAGCGTTTAAGGAGTCTGTGATCTGGCATGCGAGACAAGTGAAAAGCCCAACGAATCTTATTCTTCATTAGTAGAGTGTGGATACTGGGCATGGACGCTCTTTTTAGGACTTCAGTTTCTGAGATCTTGTCTTGACTCTTAATCTTCAATAGCTTTCTAAGGCAGACTGTATGGAAGTGGCGGTTTACTTTCCTTGCGAGTCGCTGGTAAACACGTTCCAGGTTTCACAAGCATATAGTAGTGTGGATAATACGAGTGCTTTGTAGATTTTCAGCTTTTCTTGCAGGCTTATTCCATTTCTGCCCCACACATTCTTGTACAGACTGCCAAAGGCCGCGCTGGCCTTGGAGATTCTTGCATTCACTTCGTCATCAATTGTGGCAGCTTGTGACACAGTGCTGCCAAGATAGGT
This sequence comes from Cepaea nemoralis, assembly GCA_014155875.1. NCBI lineage: Eukaryota > Metazoa > Mollusca > Gastropoda > Stylommatophora > Helicidae > Cepaea > Cepaea nemoralis. The sequence goes on from JACEFZ010026236.1 coordinate 4,753, forward strand.
GAATTTGTCTACTACACTTAGTCTTTGACAACTCACTTTGATATTCGGCACGGTGCGATTAATCCATGGAGCTGGCTGGTACATAACTACAGTATTCTCCAAGTTTATATTGAGCCCGAAGTTGACATAGGCATTTGAGATATCTGAAACATTGAAATGCATGTGTGCCTCTGAGTTAGTATATAGAGCACAATCGTGAGCAAACATGAGCTCTCTGACAGTGTCGCTGTTAGTTTTGGTTTTAGCTTTTAGCCTTCTGAGATTGAACAGCTTTCCATCCATGTGTTATTTGATGCCTATTCCAATGTCGCTCTTTTCAAAGGCATTCGTCAGCTTAGCTGAAAACATGAGGTTTAACAGTGTTGGTGCCAGGTCCTGGCCTTGCTTCACTCCATTGGTGACAGGAAATGTTTTCCCGTACTCTTGCTTTCATACCAAAATGAAATAGTCGCACTATTTGGATAAAGTGTCGTGGACAGCCATACATCGCCATAATCGTCCACAGTTATTCTCTGTTGACTGTATCAAAAAGCCTGGGTAAGATCAATGAAAGTGGAGAACATTTCGAAGTTCTGTTCCTGACATTTCTCTTGCAACTGCCTTGCAATGAAAATCATGTCAACAGTTCCTCGTTCTTTTCTGAAGACACATTGACTCTCACGAAGAAGACCTTGGTCGAGATGGACTGTGAGGCAACTGAGAATAATTCTGGCGAATATCTTCCCTGCACACGAGAGCAAAGAGATGCCTCGGTGGTTGTCACAGGAATGGCGGTTTCCTTTATGTTTGTAAAGGTGGACTATTGAAGCGTCCTTGAAATCTTGTGGCATGGACTCGTTCAATCATATGTTTGTAAAGACCTGGTGAAGATGCTCTACTATAACCGGCCCGCTTCCCTTGTATATCTCTGCTGAGATGGAGTCAGGACCAGGCGCCTTACCGCTGGAAAGTTGCTGGATGGTGTTTTTTACTTCAACTATGCTTGGGAGGTCAGCAACAATATTACTCAGTGGGGAACTTGAGGAAGGCTGTTGATGGTTTTATCATCGATGGAGGAGGTTGCATTTAAGATGTTGCTAAAATTATCTGCCCAGCATTGAAGGATTTCATTCTTATCGGTGACCAATGTTCCCCCATCTACACCAAGGAGGGGAACTAAGCCTGGTGATGTAGGAGAATAGACCGCCTTCAGTGAGTAGTAGACGTTTTTCATATCATGTCTGTCAGCAAAGCCTTGAATCTCATTAGCTATGTTGCTCAGCCAGGAGTCCTATATTTGTAGGCAGTTCCTGCTGCACTACTCATGAGATATTATTGAAGGCATCTTTTTTATGACTTCGGTTCATTCAAACATGCTGTATGGAGAAGATGTTTCTCGGTCAGCAATTGGTTGATGTCTTAGGAATTTTCATCAAACGCCGTCTTGCCCGTTGAATCATCAATGATTTCTTTCTCGCAGTCTGCCGAATCCTGTCTTCACATACTGAGTAGGCATACCCTATTGCACACCTCGGAGGAGCAAATGGATTACCAAGGTCTGGCAAGAATGAGACAGCGAGGAGTGGCGAGGGGATCTGGCCGCGGCTCAACGCTCAGAGGAAAGGCGAGACGGACATATAATCAGATTGCTACTGGTACTATTAGTGTTGGAACTCTTCGCTGGCTGCTGAGGATGGGGACGGAATGCTTATGGGAATGCCCCGAATGCTGTGATGTCGATTCCTAAGTCAATCAATCAATCAACCACACCCTATTTCATCGATTGGTTTGACGATGATTTTATTTAGTATAAACTTAATGGCAAACACCTTTACTTCAGGTACTACATATACACATAGGTGTCAGATCTTAGTCAGATATGGCTGAGCTACCGTATGACAGCAGACGGTATTACTTGCTTTCTGTTAGCGCCGAATGTTGAGCTGCGCTTACCTAAACCCGACACCCCACATTCTACCAACAGCTTCGGTGGAAGGGCTCAATTGGGAGGGTACAAGCCTTATCCTGGAGCGAGAAATTGCAACCTAAAGACAAGATGTCTTGGCAGGGCAGACCAGGCCCTAATCCTTGGTTGGCAGAAGGTCTAGGATCGAAGCTCCGACAGGTGGACAGTGAGAGCACTGCTTTACTGCAGCTTGTCTTGTTCCAGATGTATCGGTGTTACCTTTCCTCTGGAGTAAACTAGGCAGGCCGAGAGAGGGATCATGCTGCATGGGCAACACATAGTGTCTATATTTCAGCCCACGCTTTGTGCTATGGATAGGTATAACTCCATCCCTGGTCTTAACAGGTCTCGGAATCAAAGCGTGAGGTGGCAGTTATAGGTTATAAGTCCTTGTCAAATGGCGTAGAAATGGAGCACCACGGGTTGCCTCTGACGGTTGGAGACACCTACAGGTGTCACTGATCAGTTACCACTCCCATCAAGCTTGGCAGCCTCCGGCCAATTGGGTGCTGTCCGCCACAACCTGTCTGCTTCAATGGGTGATTGGGGATAGAACAAAATCTCAATCACTGGCTGTAAAACCAATGCTGCTCTAGGTACTAATGAAAGAAAAAATAGAAACCTCAAGCTACGGCTTGCAACATGGAACGTAAGAACTATATGTCCAAGATTTTCCACTGATCTGACGAATATTGACGATGTGATAAAAACGGTTGAGATTGATGCCGAACTCAATCGTCTTAACATTGTTATTGCTGGCCTGCAGGGACCTCGCCTCGTTGAGGTAGGATCACTCAGGGAAAACTACTACACCTTTTCTGCAAAGGTAGAGGGCAGGAAGTAAAAAGACAACATGGGGTGGGCTTTGCGGTGAAGCTTTTATTACTAGGAATGAGTGAAATACCAGCTGACGGCAACTTGGCAACCACTTGTGGTTTTGCCACCGTTATCACCGCCTATGCACCGACACTTACTTCCTCTGATGATGTGAAGGATTCATTCTATAAGGATCAAGGCAGTGCCAAAATCCAGAATCTGACTACATTTATATACTCAATGATTTTAATGCTCGAGTAGGCAAGAATTCGAGTTCATCACCAGTGTGCCTTGGAAAATACAACATGGGTCACATAAATGGCAATGGGCAAAGGTTGCTGGAACATTGCAACCAGAAATGACCTATGTAGTACAAAATCCTATTATAAAACAAAATAGCGGCATACGGTCACATGGAATCACCCAAGGTTCAGCCATTGGAATCAGCTAGGATTCATAATCACACGGAGACAACATTTGAATCAAACATCATTAACTCGACGTTACTACAGAGCTAATTGTAATACTGATCATTATTTAGATGTTGCAAGGGTTAGACTGAAACCAAAGAGAATCTACACGACTAAACACAAATCTAGCCTCGGGATTAATATGATTAAAACCCAAGATCCTGATAAGTACTTTTAGTTCGAACAGCAACTTGACGACGCTTTCAATGATAAATCAGAAAATTGTACAGCAAGTGAAAAGTAAACTTAAGGAAACTCTTTATAAAACAGTGGTACGGGTTTGTGGCACTGTGGATCAATAGAGGCAGGACTGATTTGTGGCAAACACCCATACACTGCAACCATGGAGTGATAGAAAGAAGAACGCTCTATTAAGAAACAAGACCAGAACAACGCGAAACACTCTCACTGAGCTGAAGTAAGATAGGAAGGATGTGCAAAAGGCTGCCAAGCAGTGTGCAAACGACTATTGGAACACGTTATGCAGTATATTCACATTTCAAGTGACAAGGGAAACATCAGAAGCATGTATGAAGGGATAAAGAAAGCCTGTGGCCCAATGATCAAAAGAAATGCATCACTGAAAACACTGAATGGGGAAATCATCACTGATAGATGGGTAGAGCACTATATGGAGCTTTACTCAAGCGGAACCAAACTAACGGATAATGTGCTCAACGCCAAAGAGATTCTGCCAACTCTTAACCACCTGGACACACTTTCTACCCTAACAGACGTTAAGTGTGCTATTAATGAACTTGCATCTCGAATTGCTTCAGGTAAGGATGTGATTCCAATAGCGGTTATCGGGATTGAGCAAGACACACTCACTCTACAGATCCACCAGCTAATAGACCTATGCTGGCGAGAATGACAAGTCCCACAGGATTCAAAAGATTCAAGCATCATAACACTGTACAAGAATAAGGGGTATCGGAGTTACTGTAACAACTATAGGGTGTACCTACTTCTGTGCATTGTTGGGAAAGTATTTGCCAGAATTGCTCTGCACATACTTCAAGTCCTGGGAGATCAGGTCTACCCCGAATACAGTGTGGCTTTCAACGGAACCGGTCTACCATTGATATGATATTCTCATTGTGACAAATGCAAGAAAAATGCCGTGAACAGAATCAACAGCTGTTTATTGCCTTCATCGACCTGACAAGGGCATATGATTTGGTCTGTCGTAGGGTCTGTTTAAAGCGCTAAAGAAGATTGACCGCCCACCAACTCTTCTGTCCATTGTGGAATCGTTCAACACAGGCAAGAATTGTATAATCAACTTTGATGCTGCAACTTCTGAATAGTTTGAAATCAAGAGTGTTGTTAATTAAGGATGTGTACTAGCTTCCACCCTCTTTAGAATATACTTTTCATTTCTAAAGAAATATGCCTTTCGTGATCAGGATAGTGTTATAGACATTCACTCACGCTTAGATGGCGGCCTCTGCAATGCTCAGAGATGGAAGGTCAAGACCAAAATTAGGAGGGTACTGGTCCGAGAGTTGCTGTTTGCAGATGATGCTGCAATTACAACCCACTCTGAGGAATAATTACAACGTCTACTATCTGCATTCTCCAATGCCTGTTCTGAATTTAGTTTAACAATTAGCAAAACGAAGACACACATTATGTCACAAGGTGCACATGGGGTACCATCAATCTTTATTGACCACGCCGAATTGGAGATAATATACAATTTTACATATTTAGGTTCAGAGATAAATAGCAAATTATCCCTAGCAAATTATCCCTAACTTCCGGTACAATGGCGACAAAATGAAGCGTTACTTTTTGGAGGGACGCTATTTAGTATTTTCGTTTGGATTTCGTGTGATTTCCTATGGATTTCCCGAGAATAGTGATTTCCTGTGGATTATGTGATGTTATTTTGTGTTCTTTGATTGGAAGTTTTCAAAAGAAGCCACGGAAGGCAGGTGATGGATGAAATTTTGAGGGCAGCCGACAGATATTTGTGGGTCATGGCCTCGAGTTTCACGACGGCAGGCAGAGGAACTCTTGAGTCAATGGCTGCGGTCTCCGACCAGTAAGGTCACTGCCATAGAGGACAGCAACGGCAAACTACCTCTTTAAAAGTGCCTAGTATATCACGATTCGCTTAAAGACTGATCATCGCAAGACAAGGACAGAGACGTTAAAATTAGCAACTTGGAACGTTAGGACGTTAAACGACGACGAAAAATTCGAGAACATAAAACAAGAAATTGAAAGGGAAAAAATTAATATTTTAGGTATGTGCGAAACGAGATGGACAGGAGCAGGCATCAAGATAGAAGGAAGATTTCAAGATTATTTATTCTGGAGGTGAAGATCGTCATAGGGGAGTGGCAATTATTTTGGACCGGAAAACATCAAAATCTGTTCAAGGATATTGGGCCGTGTCGGACAGAGTTCTACTAGTTAAATTAAGTGGCAGACCTTTTAGCATAAATATTATTCAAGTATATGCCCCAACAGGAGAATCCAGTGAAGATAGTGTAGAAGAATTTTATAATGACATAGAGTCTGCCTTAAAGAAATGTAAAAATTCAGAAATAAACATCATAATAGGGGACTTCAATGCAAAAGTAGGAAATCAAGGGGATAGATACACAGTAGGAAACTATGGTTTAGGAGAGAGAAATGAAAGAGGATACAGACTCGTAGAGTGGGCAAAAGAACAGGAAATGATTGTAGGAAACACCTGGTTTAAGCAACACCCTAGAAGATTATGGACATGGAGGAGTCCTGATAGCAGGATTAGAAACCAGATTGACTACATTCTCATTAGCAGAAGATTTAGAAACGCGCTAACAGTAGCAAAAACAGTTCCCAGTGCTGATTGTTATAGTGACCACAGATTACTCACAGGAACATTGAGGATAAAGTTGAAGAAAGTCAAGTATATAACAGGAAACACTAAATATGATTTGTGTACATTGAGTAATGACAAGGAAATACAAAACAAATTCAACATAGAAGTACAGAACAGATTTGAAATTTTGTCTGATCTAGAGATCCTATTCCAGGATGTGGATGATCAATGGGAAACGTTGAAGAATTCAATCAATGTGGCTGCAGAAACAACTATTCCAAAATTAAAGAAGGTGGGTCGTAAGAAATGGATGACTGAAGAAATTTTACACCTCATGGAAACAAGAAGACTCAACAAAAATAATTCTGTCAAATATGAAGAAATTCACAGACAAGTCAGAATATTATGTAAGGAGGCAAAAGAAGCATGGCTTGAGGAAAAGTGCTTAGAAATTGAAAACCAACACAACAGTCAAAATACCAAATTAGTGCACAAAAGAATTCAGGAACTTACTAATAAAAGAACAAGTACATCAACAGGGTGTCTAAAAACTAAAGATGGCAAAATCATAATAGAAAAAGACCAGATTCTACATGTATGGACAGATTATGTGAAACACCTTTATGATGATAACAGAGACGAACAGTATGATATTAGATTTAATAATGAAGGACCGCCAATTTTGGAGATGGAGGTTCGAAATGTTCTTAAGCATATGAAAGCTGGCAAGGCCCCCGGTGCAGATAACATCACAACAGAAATGATTAAAGCTTTAGAAGAATTTGGACTAGAGCAAGTCACCAGACTGCTGAACACATTATATGATACTGGAGATATACCTCCTGAATTATGTAACTCTGTATTTATTGCAATCCCAAAGAAATCAGGAACCTTGGAATGTGATCAACATAGAACAATTAGTATAATGAGTCACATCACAAAGATTTTGCTAAGAATTATCATGCAAAGAGTGAGGAAGAAGATACAACCTGAAATAGGGGAAGAACAATGTGGGTTTGTAGAAGGAAAGGGTACAGTAAATGCTGTGTATATGCTGCGAACAGTTATTGAACGTGCTATAGAAGTAAACAAGGATATACATCTTTGCTTTATTGACTATACAAAGGCTTTTGATAGAGTTAGACATGTCAGCATGGTGGATATGCTTGCAGATCTACAAATTGATGGGAAAGACATTAGACTTATAAAAAACATATATTGGAATAAACAAGCTGCAATAAGGATTGATAATGAAGTTGGACAGTATCAGCCAATTAAGAGAAGTGTTAGACAGGAATGTGTGATGTCTCCAGATCTTTTTTCCCTATACAGTGAAAATATTTTCAGAAATGTAGAGGATATAAATGGAATCAGCATTGGAGGACGAAACATCAATAACATTAGATATGCAGATGATACAGTATTAATTGCAGACAATGCGCAGGACCTGCAACAATTAGTAGATGCGGTTGTTGTACACAGTGAGCAACTGGGGTTAGAATTAAATTGTAAAAAGACTCAGGTTATGGTCGTCACTAGGAAGAAGAAGTGCCACAATGTAATATACAAGTAAATGGAAATATTCTTCAACAAGTGAATCGGTACAATTATCTTGGAACAGTCATAACATCTGATGGGAGATGCCTTGAAGAGATTAGAACAAGAATCGCCATGGCGAAAGTAGCCTTTAGCAAGATGAAAAACATTCTGACCAATAAAAAGATGTCAATTGAAACGAGAAAAAGAGTGCTGAGGGGATACACAGAGCCTGTTCTTTTGTATGGATGTGAAACTTGGACAACGAGCAGTCAAGCTGAAAAGCATCTGATGGCTGCAGAAATGTGGTTTCTGAGGAAAATGCAAAGAATACCATGGACAGACAGAAAAACCAATGACCAAGTACTACAGGAGACAAATGAACATCGTAAACTGATTAGAGAAATTAGACGTAGACAGTCAAAATTTTTTGGACATGTTATGAGAAGAAATGGATTGGAGAACTTGGTGACAGCTGGCAAGATCGAAGGGAACAGACCAAGAGGAAGACCGAGAGTAAAATACCTGGATGGCTTGGCCACATGGCATGGACGAGACAGGAACACTGAGCTGATCCACGACACTGGTGATCGAGTGAAATGGCGAGTCATGACCGCCCACGATTTCCGGCATGGCATATGATTGATTGATTGAAGGAAATCAACACGAGGATTGGTAAGGCAGCAACAACAATGAACAGGTTAACAATAAAAGTCTGGGAGAATAGGAAGCTTAGTGCCAAAACAAAAGTCCTTGTCTATCAAGCCTGTGTCCTTTATGGCAGTGAAGTCTGGTCAATTATTCACACCACGAAAAACGTTTAAACACCTTTCATATGCGGTGTCTGCGAAAAATATTTGGTATTACGTAGCAAGACACAATCACAAACACTGTTGTATTGGAAAGATCAGGTTGTGTGGCGGTTTGTTCCATTCCCAGATGGATAGGACACGTTAGGAGGATGGATGGTGGTATAGTACCAAAGGTCATCTTTTTGGTGAATTATAAATGAGTAAAAGATCTCGAGGTCGGCCTCTACAACGATACAAAGATGTGTGTAAGCGAGACATGATTGATACAGGCATTGATAATGCACATTGGGAGCATGTCGCAGCCGAACGTGTTGCATGGAGGGCAAACATCAGAAATGGAATAAATACAAAGGATAAAATGGCAAATAGGTGGCACACTGACCATATGAGACGTAAGATGGTGTTATGGTGAAAATGACCATTTGTTCACATGCATCCAATTTGGATGAACATGTACAGCGCGAATTGGTCTGATCAGTCACATTTGCTTCTCCATGGGCTGTAGTTATTAAGCCTTTTTTAAGTACAATGCAAAATTTAAAAAAAAAAAAAAACTATCGTCTGTCAAGGCGGCAAGGTGCCAATGAAAATATAAACATTGAGCGACATAGCTAACAACTATGATAGCCAAACACTTCTAGTAGTGAGTGTTTCTTTGTATCTGTCATCGTTGGATTGTTTACAGACGGACTGTTACATAAGTGGCATGATGAATTGAGATCTGCAGGTATTGCAATATGAATGTCAAAGCCATATGGGAAAGATAATATTATATATTTATTGAGAATATAAATAGAAGACAGTTTCGAATTGAGGTTTTAGAATGAAATATGGGAGTATTGTCCATATACTACGAGAGGGTTTCAAATCAAAACGTTTAAAGTGTAATAGAAATTACAATAGCCATGCCATTGTCTAGTAACCTGTAAATAGTGTTGTTAAGGATGTCAAAGAGTGTTTACTATATAAAATTACCGTACAGGCGAACACGGTGACGTCATAAAGACAGTTTAAAGATGGCCGCCCAACTTTTGACATGCACCAAAGAAGAGCAGCGTTCTGTTATCCGTTTTTTTTTTTTTAATCAGTGAAAGGGTGAAACATATAGCAATTCATCAGCGACTGAAGGTCAAGTATGGTGATGCATACCTATCAGTCCAGCAAGTGTAAGAGTGGAGTATGAAATTTCAAAACGGCGTGATTTCTGTAACAGATTGTTTACGACCGGGTCCGGCACACCGAGTAGTGACTCCGGATAATTGTTTTCTACAGGAATCCAAGCACTTTATCGGCGCTCGAGGACTTGCATTTAACACAGTGGTGACTACATCGAAAAAAGGATATTTTTATTCTTTATTTTTTTTTCCAGAATATATATCACACCAAAAGAAAACATTGAAGGTCTTCATTTAAAGCCCCATTGTATGTATACTCCAGAAACAAATGTGAGGTGACTATTCTGATTAACATTGACCATTGCTAAATGAACTTGAAGAAATCTTAAACGAGACGGATCTGCGTGAAGAATACCATTGTCTTTAATTGGCGTTTCCTTCTTCTTATCAGGGTGACTGTACAGTGCTGACATTGGCGATTCTTCAACTTTGTCATCTAATATTTTCATAAATATGGTGTTGTATACATTATAATTGTATAATAATTAAATACTATTTTATAATTCACAGATGTTTAAGCTTTCCACATCCTCTGTCTATTACTTCTTCTGTTTTCCTTGGTTAATATGTTCAAACAAAAGTGTACTTTCCACAGTAAGGTTAATTTTCCTATTCTACCACTTCTATTTATCTTCTTCTTCTTCAGCGTTCCGAGCCATTGAGGTTCTTTGCTGCAGATACAATCCGTCTCCATTCGTCTCTCTGGGAGACCTTCTCTTGCCAGTCGTTGATTCCAAGTGCTTGTAGGTCTGTATATATATTATCTCTCCACCGTCTTCTTGATCTACCTCGGGGTCTACGGTCATTTATTTCCTGAGTGTACGCGAGTTTTGTTGCCCTATTATCTTCCATTCTTTCTATATGCCCCAGCCATTGTAGTCTATTAGCCTTCATGATACCAGTGATTAGCGGGGACTTAAACAGATACTTCTATTTATATTCTCAATAAATGTATATTATCTTTCCCATATGGCTTTGACATTCATATTGTAATACCTGCAGATCTCAATGTCTTTAGTTTTATTTCTTCTCTGTCCATGAAATTGTCGCAACTCTGATGGTAGTGGTAGAGGTGATTGAAAAAAGGGGGTGGGATGGAGGTGTTGACGCTTTTAAGTATTGTTATTATAAAATCATCAGAAGTAACGTCCTATTTTTATTTCACAGGAGTGGCTGTACAAAGGAAGAGAGGAAGACAAGGCTTTCCTATATGAAGTGAGTTAGAAAAATACATGGGGGGGGGGGGGAGGGGGGTGGAGTGTTAATTTTCCTATTAAATAATACTGTTTCTTGTTGTCGAGGTGCCTGGAAGTCAGGGCATTCGCCTCTGGTCCGTACAGACCTGGTTTCTTTCTCAGTGGAGTTTTTTTTTAATTTTTAATTAACATGAGAAACGAATTGTACAATCCCGCTTGACCCACTTGTAATAAGCAGGACGTCTTGCCCGCTTAGACAAAGACGACAAATTCGTATGATCCATGTGAACGTTGCGCACGTTAATAGCCTCGACAGTTGATAATTGATTAGAACGGACCGGATACTCTTCTGTCCAAGCAACATATCAAAATTAGACAAACTAGTCAGTTCTGCTTGGTGCTACTGAGTTCGTGCATTGGGCAAATCATAGTTCAGTTCTTGACCATAATGTAAATCCAAAAAAAAAAAATTTTTTTTTGCTCTGAATTTTAATTTCACATTATTGTTAACACATTTAATAGGAAAATGAGAATGATATTGAGTGAAAATAGTGAGTGTGACAGGATCGCCTCGGTTGTTGGGAATGAACACAAGCCCCGAGCTGTCCTTAGCACTCACGTGTATACTAACTCCAGGGGCTGAACAGGTAGATACACTATAACTCTGCTTCTGATCCCCTCTAAGTGTTATGAGTCTACAAGCCCCTCCCAGATTCTAGACCTCTAATATCTACCCTCTACCTAGAGACAATGGACTCTGAGGCATCGTCCGAGACCACACTCAATAACTGTAGAAAAGAACTTGTCAACATAAACAAAGTTTATTCTACCCTAAAGAAACAGGAAGGAATTGAACACCCTGATAGAATACAATCTATTTACAATAAAGAGGATAGAGTAGAGACAGAATGATTAGTCCATATTCGTCCTCAGGCTGATATGCAGATTGGCTGTGTGTGTTCCGTCCAGTCGGTCCGGTACTCACCCGGCTCCATCCTAGGATGGCTGACTGGAACCTCGGAGACCACTCCGTCCCAAGAGCTCGGATCAGCACTCAATGGAGTTAACCACTCGGACTACAGCTGACTAGATGAACTTCAACTCAGCAATGTCACTATGAGTCACTGGCTAATGACACGAAGACAGTTCTCATAATTCAGCCTGGCTGGGAGACCCTCTACCATGAGGTGTCCCCAGGTAAACAATCTTGACATCCATAGTTGTAGCAAAAGACCAACGCTATGGTTATGGACTATAAGAGCCTACCCCTGATTGGGTAATGTAAAGTTTCTGCAACAAGTTAAACAAAGTGTGTACTAATGTCTATAAACTCTGGCACATGATGTCAAAACAGCAGTACAATCAAGATTGACCTGACTCCCTATGAGTTGAGTCCCACAATCTGCTAGTAAAGTCGGTGTAACAAGCATACGCTCAACTGGTGTGGGTCTAGTGTTGACCTGGAACTTTTTCAGACGTAGTTACAGCACCTATGTTAGTGTCGACAAGTACTACCTGGTATTTCCGACGTTTAGGCGGATGTTAAAAACGTCAATGGAACTGATGTGCTCCCAGAGCTATGACACTACCCTACCTTGGCAAGTCTCCCTGGAACGAGCATATCATCATTCTTCCACTGTAGTTCAGTCGTTGATTAACCTACACAGGCATGATAACTTCAGGTTGTAGAGCAAACCATATTAGAAGTAGTGTTGCATCATGATTCATAAGCAGACCTCGTGGTTCACAATCAAGCATGATAGTTCACAATCAGGCATGGTAGGTTCGTAAACAGTCACTCGCTCTTACAGACATAGTGGTTTCAGAAAACAAGCATCCTGGTTCATCAACAGGCAACACCTGAAAGGAAGAGAGGTAGGTGAGAGTATTCGGCACCAACATTGGCTCACATGCATAAAATCACTGAATAAACAGCCTCCGGTAACACTAATTGGTTTTCTTATAATTAGGGCATCATCTCTATATTGGTAGAATTGAAGCACGAGTATCAGTCCAATGTCAGATGGCCCATAGAACAACCCGTCGGAAGATTGCGTTCCGGGAATTTCGAGTCTGATCATATGTCTCTCATACCACTATTGTTATGTTTGCAGTTGCTAGAATGAGTAGCTGTAATAGTTCTAGTATTTACATAGAAACTAAATCTCAAGGCAAGGAGGTCCCTGGACCCCTCCCTTACATCGTACATACAATAATGGTTATCATCTTAATTAATACATTAGATAAAGTAATAACGCATTTACACTTATATGTACAGCTTTCCATTTCGCTAGTGGGGTATCCTTCCCACCTTGAAGCGAAACTCTTCTTGGTTTACTCTTATCTAGAGGCCAGAAGTCATCTAGGTTAAAACATGTTTTCTCCTACATGTTCAAAGGTTCTGGTCTTCTCCCAAGCGGATTAGCCTTGGGCCATGACCGAACTTCACGGCTGGCCTGGTTTGCCAGTCATATACTTAATATGCTTTTCACATTATACCAGCACAAATCCTCTCAGTAATTGATTATGGATTAGGTCTGCTCACTGTCTCAGAGAGTCAGCTGGTGAAGTTAGAGCGCATACAGAACGAAGCTATGCGGGTCATTCTTGGATGCACTAGAGAAACCCCAGTAGTGTGTATGCGTTACATCCTTGGTCTGCCGACTGTTGCTGGTAGGCTCACGGTGATGCAGGCGAAGGCATACCTCAGAGTAGCTGCAGACACAGACCACCCACTGCATGAGGCGCTGAACGCAGTTAAGGGTCAGCGACTGATAAGAGGGAAATCATGGATGGCTCAGGCGGAGGATACGATCAAACAAGTATGCCCCTTAGAGAACATTAGGCGTCGAGAGGAGTGGGTCTGAGTGCCAGCGGAGCAGTCAGACTTGTGCAGAGTTATAATCACATTAAGCCGGGAGTGCAGGGAGTGGCCAGCAGATGCCACGGAAGGGAAATGCAGCAACTGATTCAGGACAATGCTCACTCGGGTGATGTGATTATCTACAAAGATGGTTCGGTGTCAAGAGGTGGGAGAAGTGGCTGGGGGTTCATAGCCAAAGATAATGGTCGATGTTTGGGACAGGAGAGCCTGGAATATGATACCACAACATCCAGCTTAAGAATGGAAGTGGAGGCAGTCACTGCGTCTCTCCGCTGGATGGAGAATACGACACACACACATCGTGATTGTAACTGACTCAGAAAGCATGCTGACGAGGGTGAGGACGGGCAGGCGTCGTGCGGAGTGGCTTGTTTTGCTTCGGAGGTCACGGGTGACAAGCATCGCCTGGATCTTTTCTCCGGGGCATGCCGGTGTGCTGGGAAATGAACAGGCGGACATATTGGCTGGCTCTGCAGAACTTGGTGGAGTATTGATACATGACAAGGCAGACGTGGTTGCGGCCTTGTGGGAGCACGTGCACACCTCGGAGGAGCAAATGGATTACCATGGTCTGGAAAGAATGAGACAGCGAGGAGTGACGAGGGGATCTGGCCGGCGCTCAGCGCTCAGAAGATAGGCGAGAAGGACTTATAATCAGATTGCTACTGGTACTATTAGTGTTGGAACTCTTCGCTGGCTGCTGAGGATGGGGACAGTGCACTTATGGGAATGCCCCGAATGCTGTGATTTCGATTTCTAAATCAATCAATCAATCAATCAATCAATACTTAATATACTTGCACACAATCCCCATATCCCATTTGTCCCCGAGTCTCATTCAACATCCATGCGTCCTTCCATATATCCATATCATCAGCACTCACGTACTCATGCCAGTATGAAAAGAACAGGTCAGTAAAGTGAAGAATTTGGAACGCATTATCACATCGTGACGTTAACGCAGAGGCATATCGCATCGAACCGCTTCGTCGTTCGTTAAATCGCTCATGTAAGTATCGCACTACATTACCTAATATATACGCCACAAAAATATCGTATATATCTATATATAGCACAAGCATAAGATCACTACTTCACAGAATCACACATTTCCATGGAATGAAATCACTATTTAGTTATCACAAAATAGCTACCTCACTTCCTATGGCTTGGCAGTACGTGCTCTGTTTCCAATAGACTAGGCACATCACTGTCTGAATTGCACACAATATCAACTTAACTGTCTATTCAAGAGGCCCTACCAACATCAGATGCTAACTGAAATAAGTTAGGTTCACAAAATACTACAGTAAACAGCTCCCTATAATTGTACAACTAACCTAATACATGCAACTACTCACAATGTATAATTCCTGACTATTGAGCACACTTTGCCGCTGTAACGGACTTGTCACTAAGCCGTAAGCGAAACTACATAGCTACAACAACTAATTATTGTAAACAGTGCGGTACACACCTGTACTATGTCTTACTTTCAAACAGGCTTATCGATCGTCAACTAATTACTATTGCTGGATCGTTCGCATATTTAATGAGTTGTCGTACGGTCGCGTTTTCCGTTCAATTACAACGGTAAATTAATTAAATATGTAGTTACCTGAACCGTTTAACAGACCACAAGTCAGCCGCTATTACTGTCTGGTGGCCAACATGCCTCTATTACTGACAGTAAGCCGAAATTGGCTGTGCGTCCTCTCACACCGAGAGATCGAAAGTGAATGAGCGCCCATTGCCTAATTACGTCCTATGTGCTGCTAAACTCGCACGAAGAAATAATGCTACACGTTGTGTCTCAACTTCAGCGAGAAATATGGGTTCTCCGCACTGTAGAATCTATTTTCTCCCTGCACGAGATAATGTAAGTGTACTTCGCAATCCCGGTCACGCGAATTCAGGTGCTACTAGAACAATCTACCCGAAGAAACAACCTCTACTTTCCCCAGGTTATTTATAACTGGGGAAGTACCTGATGACGCTCCGTGTTCATGCGGAACCTCCTACGACAAAGCACAGATATCTTGCGTCATTCTGCGACAGTGAGAAATGCACAGAAATTGACAATAACAACTACAATAAGATCGTCCACGGTAATGAAAGGAACACATGAGAGTAAATCCTCGCAAGCCACAAAATGAAGAAAGACTTGAGAAATGATTAACTCTAGTATATAAAGGTGTCATTCCATGGCTAATCTATCTAGTTTAATGTCTATATGGGTTGACGGTAATTGCTACTTGCGTATGTGCAGGCGAATACACAGTTTCACTCGCAAGTGGTTTTGAAAATAGCGGCCACAATTCGAATATTGCACCACATAAGAACATTGAGCTTTTGAGAGGTGTTTCGGGATCAAACGACTTACTTTCACGGATAAGCGAATTTTACATGTCTATGGCAACAAGTGTTTATCGCCAAAGGGGGTATGTTAATTGCATATCCTTTACAGGACATCGCAGTCAACACCAGCATTGTTTGCTGTTGCAATCTCTTGGAAAGCTTACGTTTAGTAGTCGTCATTGCTTTCTGAACGACCGGCATCCATACCATTTCGTTAAAAACCAACACAAGACGGTCTTCTGCTCAATCGCCCGCAACTGTGTTTGGTGTGGGATTGTGAACTGCGCCCGTAACCCCTTCGCCGCGGAGAAGGCAAAATGCGGTATACAGCTGACATGAACTTAGCAAGTTCAAATTGCTACTGAATCAATTGTCCCGTGAGACCTTAAACGACCTGAATATTAAACACCAAATTTAAAAGTCAATCTCAGTCGTCCAGAGGATTACAAATCAACCAATCAAATTTATCGATGTCTATAAGTAACTATTGAAAAACGCTTAATAGTGTGAGATATCTGGACAATTTCAATATTTGTTTGAGTTCAACAAAAACTGGAAATATTTAGCGATAATAAGGAATACACATTTGGAGCAAGAATCTGCCATCAGATATGGAGACTAACGTAATGGATTCAGAGCAATGAAAAGAGGGGTTATCAAGAAAGATGCTTGCCTATGCAGTCACAAAGAAACAAGTAAATATACTCGTAGCAACAATTTGCTGCAGGTGTTACAAGATCACTTGTCAAACCCAAAAGAAAATGCAAATGCCATTTAATGGGACACATCATTAGAAGTGACGGCTCCGTGGCGAAGAAGGTTACGGACGCAGTTCATAATCCCGCATACCCTCTTTCAAAACACAGCTGCAGACGATTTGGCAACAGACTGCCTTACGTTGGTTTTTAATGAAATGGTATGGGTGTCGGTCGTTTAGAAAGCGATGTCAAACTATTGACCGTAAACTTGCAAAGAGATCACAACAGCAAAAATGCTGATGTTGACTGTGACGTCCTGTAAAGAATGTGCAACATTAGAAGACGCAGAATAGCGAAATTAGCCTCATCCGGATAGAGATAAGCAGAAGAAGACAGAGAATAATGTACTTGACAAGCTAAAAGAATTGGACTACAAATAATAATATTAACAATGAAATAGTTTGATCGAAGTATCAGATAACAGAGATGGTCGCAGGGTAGTGATTGTTAATATCTGCTTCAAATAAAGTATCTAACAAAGACGAAGAATGCTTATAGACTTTCGAGGCATGAAATAACAGTAGACGCTGGAATTACAGTAATTCCTATATACAAAACAGAGACCAAAAATAATAATAAGCCAATGTCATCAAGTTGCATTTCTTACTTACGCAACGTCAAATGTGGAAGCTATCTGCAATCACAAAGTATCAGATCTTTAAAAGAAAGAAAGAAAGAAAGAAAGAAACAAACAAACAAACAAAGAACCATGTGCAAGCCCTGATCCTGATCGTCGTTATGTTACCCATATTACGAGGGACCTTCAAATGAAAACCTTAAATGCTTTTTATTTGTGAGAATATATTTGTGGCGGGTAGAACAGAAATGGGAGAGGGATTCCCTAATTATAAAAGCCTACTGGTATAGGAAACCTGAAACGGCTCAATAAGACTCCTTTGGGGTGGAGACAGATTAGAAAATTATGTGTTCTTACTGAAGACCAATGGAGCACAAGAAAGCTACCGAACTTCAGAGAGGACACTCCTATGGGCACTCTGAAAGCCCTGGTGATTGTCTTTCCACAAGTAGCTCCATATTGATGATGTCCATTGATACATATTACAAATGAAAACACACATAAGAATATAAAACCCCTAGGAACAATCAAAGAAACAACTCTTGATTATAAATTACGTATAATAGTCTATTGGGATAACAAAAGAGGGGGAGGGGGAGTTCCTGTGTGATTGCTCTAGTGACATATGGCAATACACAACTTAAAAAATATTACACACAAGAAAATCATGATAAGCTCATAAATGATCTCTAATTATAATGAGTCCTCTGAAAACATATCTTTAAAATGTCTCTTATCTAAACATACAGTTTAATTACAACATGTCCCTTATAGTACAGGGACCACTAATGTTGAACAGTTAATTAATCACTCGGGTTACTAAAGCTGTACAGTCAATCACCACGCAAAGGCTACTAACGGTAAACAGTTTATTAAATCGCAAAGAGTACCAAAGGTGTAAAATTCATCACATTAGTTGAGTTGAGTTGAGTTAAGAACAGACATCACTGCACTCAGGACATTCCCATAGTGCTCCGTCCCCCCGTTCAACAGCCAGCGAGGAGTCATACTACTAATCGTTCCCACCGCTATCTGATTAAAAGTTCTCCTGGTCTTCCCTCTCAGTTTTGAGATTCTTCCAGAACCTCTGCCTATCCCCCGCAATCTCATTCTTTCCACATATGGGTTCTCAATCTGTTCCTCCGCCTTCTCCACCTGGTCCCACAAGCGCATGACCACCTCCCCCTTGTCCATAGGCAAACTACCACCAAGAGGTGCATTCCCTGCTAGCCTATCAGCCTGTTCATTCCCCGTACCCCCGCATGGCCAGGGCAAAATATCCATACAACTCTCACAATCTGTGACCTCTGAAGCGACGAGAGCCATTCCACACAAAACATTCCTTTCTCCACCTTACTAAGCATACTCTTTGAATCCGTAATGAATACAACGTGTGTTGCAGTGGTCTCCTCTAGCCACCGGAATGCCGCTGTTACTGCCTCCACCTCCATTCTCATCCTGGAGGTCGTAGTCTCATATGCCAGACTCTCCTTTTTCAAGACTCGTCCATTAGCCTTTGCAATAAAGCCCCAGCCACTACGTCTGTTTCTCACCACTGACCCATCGGTGTAGATGACTATGTCACCTTGATGTGTGTTGCTCTGGATCAGCTGTTGCACTTCAAACTCAGTGCGTCCCGCTGCCCATTCTCTCCCCTCACGACCCTGTGTTATTATGACATTGTGCCAGTCCGTCATGTCTTCCGGAACTTCAATCTACTCTATTTCACGATTGATGGTATGTAGATCACACACCTGACGTATAGAAAGTTCTGTCTGTGCCATTCAGGACCTGCCTCGTCTTAGTCTATGACCCTTGGCCATATCCATTGCTGCATGCAGCGGGTGATCCCTGCCTGCGGCCACTCTCAGGCACAATTTTGCCTTAAGGACCCTATGCCTATCTGTCATTGTTGGTAGCGCCAGGATATGCCTCGTGCATATAATTGGTGTGTCCTTTGTGCGCCCCAGGATTAACCGCATGGCAGCATTCTGTATGCGCTCCAACCTTTCAAGCTGACTCTTTGATACTGTTATCAGCCCCAAACCATACTCAATGACAGAAATTATTAACTGCTGAAAGAGCCTGTACAGCATCCTCTGATCTACTCCGGTTGCTGCCATAGCCCTCAATGCATTAAGTCCCCTATCAGCCTTCACCACCAAAGCCTCCACATGATCCTTAAAAGACAAATACCTGTCAAAGGTGATACCCAAATACTTATATTTACTCTCTCGACTAAGGGGACTTCCATTCAACATAATACCTGGGACATCTGCCTTGACGATCCGGTTATCAAGGGCGTACCACACAACCGATGCCTTGTCTGGGTGTATAATGGCCCCTGCGTCCCTGCATCACTCCGCTACACTGTTTACTGCCACCTGTAAGTCTTTCGTCAAACTGGCCTGTCTCTGCCCTGTCTGTACACCAGCACATTATTTGCAAATGTCAAGATTCTACCCACACCTGGTGTCTCAATAGCTGCTATTTTGCTGGTGTAAACATTAAAGAGCACTGGGGACAAGGCAGACCCCTGCGGCAACCCAGGTGTAATAATACAGGGATCATAAGTCCAGGAACCCATGCGCAGTACAACCTTACGCTCATAAAGGACTGCCGCAACCCATCTAACAAGGAAAGGGCAGACCTCCATATCCAACAGTGTGTATATTAACAGATCATACCTGACCCTGTTATACGCATCCCCCAGGTCAAAACTTCCGCCACTGTCTCTTGTTTATCCTGGAAGCCCACGTAGACATCTAATGCAAAAGTCGCAGCATTGGCCCAGGTGTCCTTCCCGGGCCGGTAACTCCCGAGTTCTTGGGGGAGCAGATTACGACTTTCCAAATGTCGTTGAAGCCTGCGTGCTACTATCTTTTCGAGGACTTTGCCATACGTATTTTGCAGGGTTATGATTCGGTATCCATTAAGTCTGGAGTGACCGTTACCTGGCTTTGGGAGTGGGACCAGGTAGCTATGCAGCCAATCGTGGGGTATTGCGACCGTATTGATGCTTAGGTTGAAACAAAGAGCCATCTCCTCCAAGTCCCCATCATTTATGTTCCTCATATGCGAGTACCTCACCCCATCCGGACCTGGCGCTGTGTCTTTAGCCCGCTTCAATACCCGTCTAATGTCCTTCAATTTAATCTCACAGTCCTCCTTCCTAGTGACCCGTGACAAGGCTTCTCTGACGTTATCTCTAATAGCCCTATCTTGCTGATCTGTTTGTTTTAAAAATCGCGCAAGAAAAGCCTCCCCTTTGTCCTTGTCAGTTGTCATAGGTCGGTTGTTATCATCATAAACGGTACCATGTATACCAGGCATCTCCTGGCTCTTCATCTGCCGGTGCAGCCTCCAGAATTTTCAAAATGTCACATCCCCACCGACTTCATTGATAAACTGTTCCCACTTAATTCTGTTTGCCTCTGCTGCCTGGAGTTTAAAATCCTGCACCTTTACTTTTTTATATCTTGCAGCCTCTTCCAATTCTGTGTCAACTGAATTGGTTGCTCTCCGCACTGTCTGCCAATTTCTTATGGCCGCCATCTTTTCCCTCTATGAATTCTCTACCTCCGATGTCCACCATGGTGGTTGGGTGAAGATTCTTCTTGTTGGTTTAGATCTTCTCTGTGATCGAAGGCGCCCCAAGAGCGAAGAGTGGTCGCGCTCATAATTAAATGCTCTGCGAGCTCTTATAGCCCTAAATGTGCTGGACTTAGGTATCAGCACAGAACAGAGGAGGTGGTCACTTCCATGGTCTCCAAAGACGCTCCATTTTATATCTGATGCCACCTCTTGGGATACAAGCGCCAGGTCGTTGGCCGTGTCAGGGGCCCCCGGTCTCATTGCTAGCCTAGTGGGTGTCCTGTCATTTAGACAGACAGCATCCGTCTCAAGCAAGGCCTCAGCAAGAGCAGTACCCTGTCTGTTCTCTCCCGACCTGTCCCATTCCTTGGCGAGGGCGTTAAAGTCACCACATATCAGATACCTGGTACCTTGGGTGTTCACTGAACCTTTCAATCCCAACTCTCTCTCTCTCTCTCTCTCTCTCTCTCTCTCTCTCTCTCTCTCTCTCTCTCTCTCTCTCTCTCTCTCTCTCTCTCTCTCTCTCTCTCTCTCTCTGCTTATGCAAGATTCCCCACTTGCATATACATATTTCAGGTTCCAGCTGTATCTGCCGATTTATATCCGCATTCCCTGCACCTATTTACTCTCCTGACCCCACCCACTCATATCCAGTATTGAATGCTGTAAACCATCCTTGACCACCAGAGCCTGTCCATGTCTTCCCTTCCCAGTTGGGATGATGAAACATGTATAGCCAGCGCACTTAAAAGAGTTTGTATTCAGTGCTTGTAACATCAGGACATCAAAATCGTAGACTTGTTTCTCCAGTATTGGTCCTCGTTGCTTTGCACCATGGCAATTCCAATACCGTCATCACATTAATGTCCATTTTGAATATCCAGGGTATCTTCACAAAATATCTGACGAATGTACATAGCGACTGGAAATTAAAATTGTCAACTCTGATGTAATAAGTATTTCTTTGGTTGGCACGGCAATCAATTTGTAAAAAAAAGATACCAACATGGTGGTTAACTAGTGCCATATGCTGAGGGCCGCTGTGAAAATTTGAGAAGTTAATGAAGCTTAAGGGGAGTTCTCTCCTGAAACAATGACAAGGCGAATCTCAGTCATCTCTCATCAATGATTCTGACTCTTTTGATGATAACATACAGCATTCAGGAATATACTCCAGTTTCAGCCAAATAACGACCACCTTTCCGAAACACCACCGTGAATTAAAACAAAAATACCACAACGCCGGTCTCCCTGGCCTAGGAGTTTACATCTTTCTCCGTAATCTCGTATACTCCGTGAGAGTGAGAAATGGTAGCGGTTCTCGCCCCGTCGGTAACTTAGGGGTGTTTGAGCCGTCGCTCAGAAAGCAATGGCAAACTACCGAGCGTAATCTTGCCTAGAACATCAACAGTAGCTGAAAAATGATGGTGTTGACTGCAATGCCCTGTAAGGGATATGCAATTAAAAAAAAAACACAATATTCTGGTCTGGCCAACACGTCCTGTTCTGTCAAATCATTCTTGGTGACTGCAAGTCAATATTGTTCTATTTTGCAAACATCCCCGGGACCCTCTCATTAATATAAATTATGCTAATAGATAGTATCTTTGCCGCCCAATGAAAAAGCTCCAGTGTGGGTGTGAGTTATTGACGTCAGAAATTGGGGTGGAAAGGGTAATGTTATCTGCCCGTCCCATTCTTGGTGTAAGCTTTAAATCCCCGTGACAATGTGTACATAAACAATCTACAATTGGATTGTTTCCAATCCGCCCCCTTCCCCAGCCCTCTTGTATGACTCTCCACCCTCCCCCTTGTATGACTCTGCAGATGTTCACCGGGGGTGGGGCGTCCATTTCAAGCCGCCGTCAATCTCTCAACGTCTAGACGGTTAAAATGTTATAATGTAAGAATCCGGCAGTGGTTCTTCATTGCGACCATATAGGCTGATTCTAATTATAGTTGTTTACCATTCTAGCGCTGACAGTTTTCCTAAAGGAGAAAGGGAGGAGGTGGATAATTGTTAGTTTTAGAAACTACAGGTGCTTTCGTGTCCATCACACCCTAACATAGAGACAGCCTTTGTCCCTGTATTTTTTGTTGGGTCTTCGGTATGTTTCTGGCTGGACATAATATTATATGTCACAATTATGTCACAATATTCTTTTTTTTTTAATTACAGAACAAATAGAATGTAGAAGATATAAATGGAATCAGCATTGGAGGACGAAACATCAACAGCAACAACAACAACAACAAAACTTTATTTTCTAAGGGTTAAGAATTGGCCACGCAGGCCCGTCTTACATTCTGCCCTTCTATCACTTTCTTTCATACATTATATCATTCACCCATCATTCAAGGCTAACTGAAAACGGCAACAATATAAAAGATATGCATTAAAAAGGCATGGGAAAAATGAAAAATCAATACTACACGTCTTAGTCATAGTAATGACTGGTGAGGCGGCACTTGTTATTAACTATGATGAATATACTGGCCTACCAAAAGGGGACTGGCTGTTACACTAGGGTTTTATTATTATTATTATTATTATTATTATTATTATTATTATTATTATTATTATTATTATTATTATTATTATTATTATTATTATTATTAAGGGGGAATGTAATCCGTACTGAGATAGTGTTCTAATAATTTGCGATTATATGTATAGGGATTGATGATGCCTTTGATGTCTTGTGGAAGATTGTTCCACAGCTGAGTTACAGAGTACGTTAAGCATGTTTATATATTATTATTATACATCAATAACATTAGATATGTAGATGATACAGTGTTGATTGCAGACAATGCACATGATCTGCAACAATTAGTAGATGCGGTTGTTGTACACAGTGAGCAACTGGGGTTAGAATTAAATTGTAAGAAGACACAGGTTATGGTCGTCACTAGGAAGAACGAAATACCACAATGTAATATATACAAGTAAATGGGAATATTCTTCAATAAGTGAATCGGTACAATTATCTTGGAACAGTCATAACATCTGATGGGAGATGCCTTGAAGAGATTAGAACATGAATCGCCATGGCGAAAGTAGCCTTTTGCAAGATGAAAAACATTATGACCAATAAAAAGATGTCAGTTGAAATGATGAAACGAGAACAAGAGTATTGAGGGATACATAGAGCCTGTTCTTTTGTATGGATGTGAAACTTGGACAATGAGCAGTCAAGCTGAAAAACATCTGATGGCTGCATAAATGTGGTTTGTGAGGAAAATGCAAAGAATACCATGGACAGACAGAAAAACCAATGACCAAGTACTACAGGAGACGAATGAAAATCGTAAATTGATTAGAGAAATTAGACGTAGACAGTCACAATTGTTTGGACATGTTGTGAGAAGAAATGGATTGGAGAACTTAGGGACAACTGGCAAGATCAAAGGGAACAGACCAAGAGGAAGACGGAGAGCAAAATACCTGGATGATTTGGCCACATGGCATGGTCGAGACAGGAACACTGTGCTGATCCACGACTCTGGTGATCGAGTGAAAGGGCGAATCATGACCGCCCACGCTTTCCGGCATGGCATATAATAGATTGATTGATTGATAGAACAAATGTATCATTTTTCGATGTAGTCACCACTGCGTTCAATGCAGGTCCTCCAGCGTCGATAAAGTGCTTGGATTCTTGTAGAAAAAAAAGTATCTTGGTCGCGTGTGTAACCACTCCGATGTCATTACTCGGTGTGTCTGACACGATCGTGAGCAGTCTGTGACATAATTCACGCCGTTTTAAAACTTCCTGCTCCACTCATACACTTGCTGGCCTGAAAAATAAAAATTGTTTGTCTAGGTTCAATCCCCAGCAGAGGAGACTGTGGGGTCTGGACAGCCTCATAAAAAATTTGAGGGCCAGACAATTTTCAAAATTGCATTTAAATTGTTTATAAAGGAAATGTGACAAGAAAGGTAATGGCCACCCCCATCTACTATGCCGCGGTCTAGAATCTGTCATTTCTAGAATGTGTGAATGCCTAACACATCACTCCCCAATGGCACTATCTGATTTTGGACTACTTGTGCCTGTTTGTTATACTCAACTTCGGATTATGAAATTAGGAGTAATATGGTCATGTACAATCGTTAGAATATATACGTCGCTGTACTCGTATTGTTTTAACAGAACTGTCAATGTAACGTTTTTACTTGAATGATAAATAATCCTCAGATTGTTGCAAATAAACGCAATGGCATTGATGTTGACAAGTGGGACTACATCGCACGTGACTGTCATCAACTTGGCATTTCAAAGAGCTTTGATCATTCTCGTTTCATGAAATTTGCAAGAGTGATTAAAGGAAGTGATGATAGAACGCAAATCTGTTTGCGAGACAAGGTAAGTATTGAACAATGAACTAACAATACAACTAACTAACTCATCGTAGGGTGGGTCGACCTGAAAACCCCTTTAATAATTATTATACTTTGTTATTTTTTTTTTTTTAATCTAAGTACATTCACATTTAAAATCTGCTCTTCTGATTTAATACGAGTAAATAGATGCATCTCTTAGCTAAAATGTTTAGTAAATCACATGATCCAATAAAGCCTGGGTTTGATTGCAACGCTCTGTAACGAAAACGCAACCGACTGTTAAAATACATACAATAAAATTAAATGAAAGATTAAACATAATTATAATCAGTCGATAAATGCATTCTTCTTTTCCTGATTCTGTAATGCAGTAATCATATTTTATGTGAGGTAATCACTTCCGGTAAACTGGCGACGACGTATCGGTGTTTTCTTCAGAGGACGCTGTTTTTCTGTTATTCTGGGGAGGGTGTTTTGTTATTTCGTATTCGTTTTCGGAAGCTGTTCACAAGAAACCACGGAAGGCAGGTGGTGGATGAACTTCTGTAGGCAGCCGACTGATAGTTGTTGGTTATGGTCTCAAGTGTCGCGACGTTAGATAGAAGATTTCTTTAACGAGTCAATGGCTACGGTCCCTGGTTGTATGGTCACTGCCAGGAAGAGAAACAATGGCAGACTACCTTCTTTAAAGTTGCCTAGTTTATCATGATTCGCCTAATTAACAGGAGAATGCAGTAAACATAGTATAGAGGGATTTTAAAATGACGTGGAGAATGCTTTTAAGAAATGTAAAAATTCAGAAATGAATATCATAATCGGTGACTTTAATGCAAAAGTGGGAAATCAAAGCGATGTACGCACATTAGGCTGCAATGGTCTGAGAGAGCAACCCAAAAGAGGATACAGACATGCAGAATTGGCAAAAGAGCCGAAAATTATTGTTGGAAACACCTGGTGTAAACAACATCCTAGAACAAGGGTCACCAAACTACGGCCCACGGACCGGATCCGGCCCGCGACGTCATTTCATCCGGCCCGCCGACGATACTCGAAATTGTTTGTTATAACGTATGGAACACAAACGTTGTGATACGATTTAAAAGTAAATATTATGTTTAAAATAATAGGAGATCTTCACGCGTGTGGATACCTCCTGGCTGCTATGTGTCTTAAATTTACTATTTTCAATTATACATTATTGTATCTAGATTTTTTTGTTTATTGTAATCTTTGCCTATTTCGCGCCACCCCAAGTCCTTACCCGGCTCATGGTAGTGCCACCTACGCTGTGACGTTACCATTATTTCCACGGCCAAACACACACAACACACACACACACACACACACACACACACACACACACACACACATACAGAGATGCGTCCGGTTGTCAACTCAGGTCCGATGCTCCCGAAATATTTACTTCTTTTTTGCCAGCCATCCATTTTATAGGCATGTAACAAGGACTTTTTGTTTGACACTGACAGGTAAGTGAACTACAAGTGTGAATAGAGGCAATAAAATACAAACATAGCATAAAATTTAAAGCCTCGTATTATTACGAAAACATTATCCCCAGCTCAGAAGAATTCCCCGGTCAAGGTGTCAATCAAACTGATCTCTAGGCCAGTGTTTTCAAACCTTTCTGCTGGAGCAAATCCCTACGCAACTGTTTACGTTGCTCAAGGAACTCTGTGCGATGCATGTGAACACGTGGTCATTTCCACCATCATGCACCATCTTACGTCTCAAACGCTCGGTGTGTGACTTATCTGCAATAATTTTCTCCCTTGTCTTTATTCCATTTCTGATGTTTGCCTTCCATGCAACACGTTCAGCGACGACTTGCTCCCAATGTGCATTATCAATGCCTGTATCAATCATGTCCCGCTTACACACATCTTTGTATCGTAGTAGAGGCCGACCCTGAGAACCTGTTTATTTAGGCCGGCCAAATTTATATATTTTGCAAACCTTATAATGAGATATATACTATTACCAATGATACCTATAAACTTTATATTACCTTTGGTGAGCAGTAGCTTTACTAGTGATCCCTAGTCCTCGGCTTTTCTTGTGTTTCAATAGGATTTTAATTATGTTTCTAATTCAATGTCTTTTTCATTTTCAGATCCCATGTACTTCACCCTTAATTATGGCTACTCAGAAAAGAAAAGTGGAAGCCGAGTGTCACGTTTTCAATGAAGAATGGGGAGTAAAGTACTTCTTTGGGGAAACAAAGGACCAAAATCTCAGTTGCGTAATATGCAGTGAAAGTGGTGCCGTTTCAAAAGAGTACAATCTTCGGCGTCACTATGAAACAAACCATCTATCAATATATTCAAAGCTTTCTGAGAAATATGAGTCCATGCAACGTGGTATAGAAACATACAAAAAATCTCTTAACGAGAAAATTTGCTGAAAATGAATCTGTCACTCGTACAAGTTACACTATAGTGCATTATATGGCAGAACGAGGAAAACTGTTTACTGATGGCAACTTCATCAAAGAGTGTATGATGGAAGCAGCGAATGACTTGTGTCCTGCGAAAGCCGATTTGTTTGGAACTATCAGCTTTTCGGCAAGTTCAGTTGCGCGAATAACAGAATAACTTGGAGAGAACATAGTGTTACAGATACGCGAGAAAACTAGGAACTTGTTGTAGTATTCTCTGGCGCTGGATGAGTCTACTGATCTCTCGAGTACGTCACAACTTCTCGTGTACATTCGTGGTGTCAATTTGGACTTTCAGATAACGGAAGAGTTGGCATCCGTTTACAGCATGCATGAAACAACAACTCTAATAGACATTTTCATGGAAGTGCAAAACTTTTTGCAAGACAATAACCTTCAGTGGAATCAGCTTCGAGGTATTTCAGTTGATGGAGGAAAAAACATGGCTGGATTGAGGAAGGGTCATGGGGCAGATCAGGACTCAGTTGAAGATTTGCAAATTCCGGGCGCTCTCTTCATACACTGCATCATACACCAGCAAGCATTCTGTGGGAAAGACTTAGATATTTCTTTGATACTGAAACCAGTCGTTTCTGCTGTGAACTTCATTTGGGGACATGCACGCAGTCACCGTCAGTTCCAGGCTTTTCTTTAAGAAATTGATTCTGAATTCTGGGATTTGCCTTATCACACATCAGTGGGGTGGCTTAGCTGCAGTAAAGTCCTGTTTCGTTTTCACAAGCTCCGAAACGAAATATATGTTTTCCTCACTGAAGCTGATCCACAGCTGTCAGACCCTAACTGGCTGTCAAAGTTGCTATTTTCGGTCAACACCACATCCCACATGATGTGAATGACATGACCTGAATTTGATACTTCAGGGAAAGCATAACCTCATCTGTGATCTGTACAAAATCATCAAAGGATTTCGGAAAAAGCTTCCAATTTTCTCATTTTTACTGTTTCAACTAGTGTTTTGCGCTACAATCGCCGCAGATGTCAACCTCGACTTTCTGGGGAAAACAATTATTTGTGACTTGAAGAAGCATTTTTGGAGAGATTTTCAGATCTTGAAAGAATTGAGAGTGACATTCTTCTGTTACAGAATCCATTTTTTTTTGTAACCTTGATGATATGCCAGTTGAATTTCAGTCGGAGCTCACTAATGTGCAAGCAAATGGCTAGTTGAAAGAGAAGCACAGAGAAGGAAAACTTGTGGAAGTTTACCGCTGCTTACCTGATGCTGAGCTTCCGAAACTGAAGAAATTTGCAGCTGGTATGGCATCAGTGTTTAGAACATCTTATGTCTGTGAGCAAACATTTTCAAAACTGAAGTATGTGAAGTCAACACATCGAACTGATGAACATTTGAAAGCAATTCTCTTTATTGGATGCAGCAATTCCAAACTAAACATTGATTATATCTTGGAAGCCAAATATCAGTTTCACAAAACTCACTAACCTTTGTTGCAGCTTAGTTTGTGACATTCGGATATGTGCACACTAGGTCTGATGTAACTATCTGTTTGCTAACGTCGCCTTCTTTTATGGCCTTTGAAAGTTTATTGTAAATACGATGGGAAGTCAATAAGTAAGTCACAAATGGCTGGAGAAAAATAATTAAATATGACAACAACTCGAAACCAGTTTATTTTTATACATACATTGTCCCTTTATTTCTCAATATAATTTCCACCAATATTGATGAACTTATCCCATCGTTGTATCAGTCCTCCCAAACCGGCTGCATAGACCTGCGTGCTTTGTTTTCTAAGCCACGTTTTCACTTCACATTCAACTTCGGTGTCATTCGCGAAATGTCTCCCGCCATGGTGGGTTTTCAGTAGACCAAAAAGGTATAAATCGCTAGGGGCTAAGTCGGGGCTGTAAGGTTCCAGAACTTCCCACATTAGTTGGTTAATTCTCTCCAGTGTTAATCGGGCCGTATGGGGTCTGGCATTGTCATAAAGAAGCAACACTCCTCTAGTCAGCAGTACTGGAAATGTCAATCGATCATGCATTATGCTGTATGCTGAACCATGCGAGCACCCTATTGCAGATGCTACAGAGTCTATCGCTACTCGCCTGTCACCTCTAATCATCTCCTTCACCCGCTGCATGGATGCTTCTGTTGCAATCTCAACAGGACAACCAGATCGGATGTCATCAACAATTTTAGAGCGCTCTTGAGAAAATGTTTCTACCCAGCTGTGCACTGCTTTACGGGACAAACATTTGTCAGCATATACAGGAAGCATTTCCTTATGAATGTCCTTTGCAGTCAGTCCTTTTGCCCACAAAAAACGCACAGCAGCACGTTACTCTTTGGTTGTACACTCTGTAAGTACATTCGCTAGTTTGTTTATGTTTTGCGCATGCGCATAAGACACCTAGCGCCACCTTACGAATGGCAATATAAAGTTCGATTTTGCTGTCGCCTAATGACACCTGTAGAAAACACCAATTACATTTACCTGCCATCCCACAGAACTGTGTGATTTACTTGTTGACTAGCTCTCGTAAATATGTTGTGTGTCTTTGTTTTTTTTTTTGTTTTTTTTTTTTTCATTCTACGCCACTCACGTATGATTAACTTAGTTTTTCGACTTTTTCCCCAGAGCTTTCTTTCTGGCTTGCAAGTATTGTTACAGTTAGTTGCATATCCTTTACAGGACGTTTGCAGTCAACACCAGCATTGTTTGCTGTTGATGATGTCTTGGCAAGTTTACGTTCAGTAGTTTGCCATTGCTTTCTGAGCGACCGGCAGCCATACCATAGCGTAAACAACCAGCCCAACAAGGTCTGCAGCCAAATCGAGCTCAGCTGTGTTTCGAGCGTGGGTATACGGGATTACGAACCGCGTCCGTAAGACCTTCGTCACGGAGACCAGCGCAAGTATTGTACAGAATGAGTATTCGGCCCGCGCTCATCATTTTGTCAGTTATCCAGCCCACCGTGAAAAATGTTTGGTGACCCCTGTGCTAGAAGATTATGGACATGGAGGAATCCTGATAGCAGGATTAGAAACCAGACTGATTACATTCTGATTAGCAGAAGGGTTCGAAATGCGTTAACAATCTCAAAAACCGTTCCCAGTGCAGACTGTTACAGTGATCACAGATTGAATACAGGCACACAGAGGGCAAAGTTAAAGAAAGTCATGTATACAGTAGGATACACTATATATGATCTGTGTACATTGAAAAATGACAAGGAAAATGACAAGGATTGTCTGATCTAGAGATCCTTTTTAAAAATGTGGATGATCAATGAGAAATGTTGAAGAATTCAATCAGTTTGGCTACAGAAACAATTATTCCAAAATTAACAGAAAGTGGGTCATAAGAAATAGATGACTAACGAGATTTTACAACTAACGGAAACAGGAAGACACAACAAAAATAATCCTGCCAAATATGAAGAAATTCACAGTAAAGTCAGAACATGATGTAAGGAGGCAAAAGAAGCATGGCTTGAGAAAAATAACATGTAAATTGAAAAACAACACAATAGTAATTAATGCTCAAAAGAATTCATGAGCTTAGTAATAAAAGAACGTGTACATCAGCAGACTGCCTAAAATCAAAAGATGGAAACATCATAATAGAAAAAGATCAGATTTTACATGTATGGTCAGATTATATGAAAAACCTTTATGATGATAACATAGAAGAACAGTATGATATTCTAAAAAAAAGTCGCTTAAAAGTCGACAGGGTCGACTTCATTGCAACGGGATTTTTATCCCATATGGCTCGGTCTCTTTCCTCAGCGCAGAAAGCATCGCACAAAGCACGAACTCCGTAGCTCTAGCGACGACCCACAGGAGTCTCCGAAAAAATTCATTCGTGAACCGAAGGACGCTGCTCGGAATCTAACCCACAACCTTCGAAGCCCGAGCCAAACGTCTTGACCACTTCACCATGGAGACTACCATGATATTCTAAATAATAATGAATGACCATTAATTTTGAAGATGGGGGATCAGAATGTTCTTAACCATATGAAAACAAGCAAGACCCCGGTTCTGATAATTATCACAAAATAAATAATGCTTGAGAAGAATATGAAATAGATCAAGTCACCAGACTGCTGAACACAATATATGATACTGGAGGTATACCTCATGAATTATGTAATTCTGTATTGTGTATTTATTGCAATCCAAAAGAAATCAGGAGCCTTGGAATGTGATCAACATCGAACAATTAGTATAATGAGTTACATCAAGAAGATTTTGCTAAGTATTATCATGCAAAGAGTTAACAAGAAAATACAACCTGAAATAGGAGAAGAACAATGTGGGTTTGCAGAAGGCAAGGGTACAATAAATGATGTTATATGCTGAGAAATTAAACTAAACATTCTGTAGAAATAAACAAAGATATACATCTTTGTTATACTGACTACAAAAAAGACTTTCGATAAAGTAAGACGCGTCAACGTGATGCAAATTCTTGCGGATCTACAAATTGATGAGAAAGACTTTAGACTTGTTATATATATATATATATCATGACCGCCCACGCTTTCCGGCATGGCACATGATATATATATATATATATATATATATATATATATATATATATATATATATATATATATATATATATATATATATATATATATATATATATATATATATACCGCCATAGGTAAATGTTTTTATGCCTTATTAAAGCACAAACTATCGTCTGTCAAGACGGCAAGGTGCCAATGAATATACATACATACTGGAAACTGCATGCTGACATAATCATTGATAATGAAGTAGGTCAACAACAGCCTATTAATAATAGAGGTGTGAGACAGTGATGTGTAATGTCTCCAGAATTTTTCTTCCACGTACAGTAAAAATAGTTTCAGAAATATAGAAGATATGAAAATAATCATCATTGGGCGACGAAAATTCAATAATATTAGATATTATATATAATACAGTGTTGATTGCAGACAATGAGCAGAATCTGCAGCATTTAATAGATGCCGTTGTTGCACACAGTAAACAAATAGGGTTAGAATTGAATTGAAAGAAGATACAGATTATGGTCGTCACAAGGACGACAGAAAAACCACAATGTGATATACAAGTCAATGAGAATATTCTTAAACAAGTGAATCGGTACAATTATCTCGGAACAGTCATAACATCTGATGTGAGATGCCTTGAAAGTTAGAATAGAATCGCTGTGGCGAAGATAGGCTTTTGCAAGATGAAAAACATCCATCCATCCATCATGTGTCATGCCGATAAGCGTGGGCGGTCATGTTCTGCCATCTCACTCGATCACCAGAGTCGTGGATCAGCTCCGTGTTCCTGTCTCGACCATGCCACATGGCCAAGCCATCCAGGTATTTACTTCTCGGTCTTCCCCTTGGTCTCTTCCCTTCGATCTTGCCAGTCGTCACCAAGTTCTCCAAGTCATTTCTTCTCATAACATGCCCAAAAATTTTGACTGTCTACGTCTAATGACTCTTATCAGTTTACGATCTTCATTAGTTTCTTGAAGGACTTGTTCATTGGTTTTTCGGTCTGTCCATTGTATTCTTTGCATTTTCCTCAGAAACCAGATTTCCACAGCCATCAGTTTTTTTTCAGCTTGACTGCTTATTGTCCACCCTTCACATTCATACAAAAGTATAGGTTCTATGTAGCACTTCAAAGCTCTTTTTCTCGTTTCAATTGATATCTTGTTATTTGTCAGTTTGTTTTTCCTCTTGCAAAAGGCTACCTTCGCAACGGCAATTCTTGTTGTAATCTCTTCAAGGCATCTCCCATCAGATGTTATGACTGTGCCGAGATAACTGTATCGATTCACTTGCTTAAGAATATGCCCATGTACTCGTATATCACATTGTGATATTTCCTTCTTCCCAGTGGCGACTATAATCTGTGTCTTATTAATATTCAGTTCTAATACTAGTTGTTCACAGTGTACAACAACCGCATCTACTAAATTTTGCAGATCCTGTTCATTGTCTGCAATCAATACTGTATCATCTGTATATCAAATGTTATTGATGTATCGTCCCCCAATGTTGATTCCTTCCATATCTTCTATATTTCAGAAAATATTTTCACTGTACAGAGAAAAAAGATCTGGAGACATTACACACCACTGTCTCACAACTCTTTTAATAGGCTGATATTGACCTACATCGTTATCAATTATGATGGCAGCTTGTTTCCAATATATGTTTTTACAAGTCTAATGTCTTTTCCATCAACTTGTAGATCTTCAAGCATTCTTATCATGTCGATTACATAATTCAGGAGGTATATCTCCAGTATCGTATATTGCGTTCAGCAGTCTGGTGACTTGGCCTATACCATATTTAAATATTGAGCACAACCCACTACTGGCAACGCTGATCGCACTCCGGCACGAACCTAAGGCCTATCCACGTCAATATGGAAGCACTATACTCGAGTTTCGCTCTCGTTTGAGCTCGTCAGTAGTGCATATCCCTGACCGGATCCGTAAACAAGCCCCGGATCACGCGTGTGAAGCGGGTGTGTAACCACGCGGCACACACTAGACACGCCAAATTATCACACCAGAATACCACAACGTTACCCATCGTAGGCTATATTCTTCTGAGGTATTGATCATTTCTGTTGTGATGTTATCTGTACTCGGGATCTTGCCAGTTTCCATATGGTTAAGAGCATTCTGAACTTCCATCTTCAAAATTGATGGTCCATTATTATTCCGATGATCATATTGTTATTCTCTTGTATTATCATGAAGGTCTTTCACATAATCTGACCACGTGTGTAAAATCTGATCTTTTTCTATTATGGTTTTGCCATCTTTGGTCTTTAGGCAACCCGTTGATGTGTGTGTTATTTTGTTAGTGATGTCATGAATTATTGGGTGCATTAATTTGGTATTCCGGGTGTTGTGTTGGTTTTCAGTTCTAATACTAGTTGTTCACAGTGTACAACAACCGCATCTACTAAATTTTGCAGATCCTGTTCATTGTCTGCAATCAGTACTGTATATCAAATGTTATTGATGTATCGTCCCCCAATGTTGGGGCAATTTTCCTCAAACCATGTTTCTTTTGCCTCTTTGCATAGCTTCCTAATTTTCCTGAGATTTCTCTTCATATTTTTCCTTGTTATTTTTGTTATTTCTTCTTACTTCCATGAGTTTTAAGATGTTTTAAAAAACATACTTACCTATAAAAAGATGCCAATTGCACCGAGAAAAAGAGTGTTGAGGTGCTACATAGAGCCTGTGCTTATGTATGAATGTGAAGCGTGGACAATGAGAAGACAAGCTGAAAAACATATAATGGTTGTGGTAATGTGGTTTCTGAGGAAAATGTAAAGAAGAACCAATGACCTAGTCGTACAAGAAACATATGAAAATCGTAAACTGGTTAAAGAAATTAGATGTAGACAGTCAAACTTATTTAGGCATGTTATGAGAATAAATAAATTGGAGAACTTGGTGACAACTGGCAAGAGCGAGGGGAAGAGAATAAGGGGAATACAGAGAAGTAAATACCTGGATTGCTTGACCGTGTGGTATGACCGAGACAAGAACACTGAGCTGGTTCACGACTCTGGTGATCGAATGTAATGGCTTATAGGCATGACACACGACGGATGGATGGAATCATGATTTGTATGTGGTAATCATGTTTTGTATGTGATAATCTACAAAAATTAGATTTTTAAGAGCATGCATCTTTCCCATTGCAACATACTCCTGTGAGACCTGGACACTTACTAAACAAGCTGAACAGCACATAAATGCCTTTGAATATAAATGTTATAGACAAGTTCTAAGAATATCTTGGGTAAAGAAAAGAACAAATGCATCAATATTTCAAGAGCTGAATATTGAAGAAGGTTGGCTATTAAAGCCGATAAAACAAAGAAAATTGAAATATTTTGGTCACTTGAAACGTCACGAAAGTTTGGAGAGAACACTAATGGAGGCGTATATGCCTGGGAAGAGAGGAAGAGGAAGGCCAAAGAGAAGATGGGTGCAGGATGTGGCGGATGATCTCCAGATGGGTGTATCGGACGCGGGACATCTTGCTTATGATCGAGAGTTTTTCCGGAAGGTTGTTATGGGAGCGAGGTTCTGCAAAGGACATGCTGCTGAATGAATGAATGAATGAATGAATGAATGAATGAATGAATGAATGCGATAATCATGTTTTGTGTGTTGTAGTCATATTTTGAATTTATGTTTCAGGAACTGATCAACTTGTACAATTTGTTCATATCCCGTTACCTTCTGCACAAGATGGCTTACCAGCATAAAGTTATTTGTGGCTTGGATATTATGTAAGCAGTGCATGTATGTCTGGAGGTCATGAAGTGTGTTGCATATCCTTTACAGGACTACGCTACATAGTCCAGCAATTGTGGCGGTTTGTGATTTCTTGGCAAGTTTATGTTCAGTAGTTTGCCATTGCTTTCTGAGCGACCAGCACTCATATCATTGTATGAAAACCAGCACAGAGGCGGCTTGCATCCAAATCTCCCACATCTGTGTTTTGAACGTGGTATGCGGCATTGTCAATGGGTAATTAAAAACCAGTGTGATTGACTACTGTCTTGTGTTCATAAAGTTTGTGGTAACAGAAATATTTCGTCGTTTCGTAGTCTGGTATATAAACCAACTTATGGTAACATACATTTTTGAATTATTTATAGTAACCATAAATGTTAAACTCTGTGAAAACGAAGAATTTACAGTTGCAATGATTCATAGATTCTAATTTTTTTAATTTTTTTTGTCAAGCATAGCTTATAAAGACAAATATTGGGACACAAAAAGGAATTTTAGATTTGTCAAAGTTTCTTTCGAGATAATCATGTCTTTGGTGTGAAAACTGTTTAATATGGACATAATTTGCACGCTAGGGCCATATCTACTATTTTCGGCAGTTAAGCAGGCCAGAACGTTATAGAATTATAAAATTCGTGGAATAGCATTCTTACCTTTCTTAGCTTTCGTCAACAAAATTCTAAAACTTTAATGGCAGTCAGTGTCAGTACCACACTGCGGTCATTTTTTGGTTTAATATCAAAAGTTCATTTAAATATTGAGCACAACCCACAACTGGCAACGCTGATCGTATTCTGGTATGAACCTAAGGCCTATCCACGTCAATGTGGAAGCCCTAGACTCGAGTTTCGCTCTCGTTTGAGCTCGTCAGTAGTGCATATCCTTAACCGGACCCGGAAACATACCAGAATACGATCAGCGTTGCCAGTAGTGGGTTGTGCTCAATATTTAAATCTCAAATCCCGAAACAACCAAATAAATCAAAAGTTCATTTAACAATAAATGTTAAATCAGTTTCGAAAATCGCTATTAATGTAATTAATTGTAACTGTTCTTCATAACCAGTTAATTAAGTTCAGATGCCAGTTTATCAATGTCTGGGCACAGATATGTCGTATAAGAATCATAAGAGCAGCTAGGTTACTATCGGTGAGTCTGGAACGTTACTTGTTTGTTTTTTTTATAACGATCATTGCGGAAAATGACTGCTCGCATCTGTAAGTCGAACCAAAACGACAAATGTATCTCTGTTAAAATTGTTCGACAGGCAATAGTCGCCAGAATGAAATCATATAATCAGCTGAAGGTGAAGCAGGCAGCTCCAGAAATTTACATCTCAGTGCAAAATTGCATTTCAAATCAATTACTTCGGGCTGAAGGTTTTGCTGTAATTGAAAGAGCTTGGCATCAGGAAATACGAACGGATTTATGAAGAGGACAACATTATCCTCTTTTATTGTG
The DNA here is from genome assembly GCA_014155875.1 of Cepaea nemoralis. NCBI lineage: Eukaryota > Metazoa > Mollusca > Gastropoda > Stylommatophora > Helicidae > Cepaea > Cepaea nemoralis. Next base: position 42,271 of record JACEFZ010026236.1, read on the forward strand.
AACTCTTGAAATCTGGGATATCCAGAAGACTTTCAACTTTTACTTTGTATTGTAACAAGTCATATTTCTTTTCCACCACAAGCGTCTTCAGAGTTGGAAACGCCTCTAAAGTCCCTTCAGTCATCTGTCCGATAAACAGTCGTAGTCTGGTTTTAAATGAAGAAATGTCATCGCACAAATTTGTGAATAGTTTGTGTTTTCCCTGGATCCTCGCATTTACAGAGTTTACATTAAACGTGATGTCCACGAAAAATGCCAGGTCATTAAGCCCGTCATCGTTCAGCAGACATTCCCGTTCTGTAGGCAATTCATTTATTTCAGACAGAAACAGATAGACACTATTTATCAATGCCCGGAAACGTGACAGAACTTTCCCTTAAGGTAGCCATCTGACATCACAGTGTAACAGTATCTCACCGTACTCCTCCTTTAGGTCTGATAGAAACTGTCTCAACTCACGCCTGTTTAGCGCCTTACTTCAAATTTTGTTCACACACCTCAGAAAAACATCCGTGACATGTTTCAGTTTTAATGTCTTTCCACACAGAGCTTCTTGGTGAATGATCCAGACAATCATACTTTTTACCCGTCAAAGCCGGAGCACCGTCGGTGCTTACATTCTCCAATTTGGTACATTCTATGTTGTCACACGACTTCAGAGTTGCAATCAGATCAGTCCCTTTGGTAGTTGCATGCATCGATTCAAGTCCTAGAAGTTCTTAAATGACTTCAAAATTATCATTTATTTATCGAGCAAAAACTGCGACCTGAGCTGTGTCAGAAATGTCAGTGGATTCATCCATTGCCAATTAAATAAATTTACAGTATTTGATATGTGCTACAACTTGACGATGAACATCGTTGGTTAATTCTTCAACTCGCCTGGCCATAGTATTATTAGACAAAGGAATCTGATCAAATTTTGTTTCACACTTTTTATCGCCAAACATTCTAGTAGAAATTTTAAGGGAAGGCTTGATTATTTCGTTTGCATCGGTGAACGGCTTCTTTTTTGCGAGCCAACAGAAGAGCGACTTCGTACGATGCAACCACAGCACTCTTGCTCTGTTCGTTAGCCTTGGTGAAAAATGATTGCTGCTTGGTCAGCGAACTTTCTTTTTTAGCAATGAAATCTTTTCTTAACTCCGAATTAATCCGAAACTGAGCATTTATATCTGAATGTGTGATCGTAAAGTGTCGTTCCGGATTAGATATTTTTGTAACAGATACACAAAATCCGCCAGCAGTGGGATTCGGCAGCCCCCTGAGCGACTAAGCAAAGCAGCCCTCTATAGGAAAGCACTGATCACCTCCACAGCATGAGGAAGGGGCTAGAAAAGGTGCCTTAAACATTGCCTTCTCCATCATTACATAACCAGCTAGCCGCGGTTGGTGGGTACCCTATATTGCGGTCGACATGCAAAGTAAAAAAGCTAAAAGAGCAACCATATTCCCTTAACAATTAGAACTTGGAATGTACGCGCCCTACTTGATAGAGACGGCGCGTCGGGCCCAAAGAGACGAACAACACTGATTGGGAGAGAGCTGGGCAGGTACAACATTAACATTGCAGTCTTGAGCGAGACACGATTTGCAGAAAAAGGCCAAATCTGTGAAGTAGGTGCCGGCTACACATTCTTCTGGAGTGGAAGGAATAGCGAGAAAAGACGCCAATCTGGTGTGGGATGTGCCATTAAGTCGGCCCTGGTTGGCAAACTAGCTGAATTTCCGAAGACTATAAATAACAGGCGCATGACCATTAAGTTACCCCTGCTGACAGGAAAGAAGCATGCAACCATAGTGAGTGTCTACGCACTAACCATGACCAATGAAGATGACGTCAAAAACAAGTTCTATAAGGACCTGCACAACGTATTAACATCTATTCCCAAAGGAGACAAACGTATACTCCTAGGGGACTTAAATGCCAGAGTAGGCAAGGACACCGCCTCTTGGAGTGGTATCACTGGAAAGTACGGAGTCGGGAATTATAACAGCAATGGACTCCTCCTCCTTCAGATCTGTGCCGAACACGATCTCCTGATCACCAACACAATTTTCCGTCTTCCCACAAGAAATAGGACATCGTGGATGCACCCTCACTCGAAACACTGCACCTCATTGACTATGTCATCGTCAGGAGGAATGACAGACAAGACGTTCGGGTGACAAAATCCATGTGTGGTGCCGAATGTTAGACAGACCATCATCTCATTATCTCGAAAATAAACATACACATCAAACCAACGGCGTCTTCCAGGGGTAAAAATGCAAATAAATATTTAAATAAATAAATAAATAAATAAATAAATAAATGTCACCCACCTAAACAGCAATAAAATGCAGCTGTCATTTGACAATATGCTGGAAGACCACCTCAAGCCCAAAATTGCAGCTAAACAGGATGCGAAAACTGAGTGGAGAGCCGTAAAGGACATAATTTACAACACTGCAGTGGAAATCCTGGGGCCAGGCCCCCGAAAGCATAAAGACTGGTTTGATGAAAATTCCGAAGACATCAACCACTTGATGGCCGAGAAACATCTTCTCCTCAAGGCGTATTTGAATGACACGAATTCAACATAAAAAAAAAAAAAGATGCCTTCAATAACATTCGGAGAATAGTGCAGCAGAAACTTCGGCACATGCGGGACTCCTGGCAGAGCAAAAAAGCTGACAAAATTCAAGGCTTTGCTAACAGACGCGATATGAAAAACTTCTACGACTCACTGAAAGCGGTTTACGGTCCTACATCACCGGGCATAGTTCCCCTCCTCAGTGAATGAGGGTACATTTGTCACCGATAATAAAGAAATCCTTCAACGTTAGCCAGATCATTTCAGCAACATCTTAAATGCAACTTCCTTCTTCGATGATGAAACCATTAACTGCCTTCTTCAAGTTCCCATTAATGATACACTTGATGACCTGCCAACCATAGTGGAGGTAAACAAAGCCACCCAGCAGCTTTCCAGTGATAAGGCGCCTGGTCCTGACTCCATCCCAGCAGAGATATAAAGGCAGGTGGGCCGGTCCTAATATATCAGCTTCACCAAATTTTTACAAACATATTGGTGGACGAGACCATGCCTCAGAATTTCAAGGACGCGTCAATAGTCCACCTTTACAACGTAAAGGAAACCGCCAATCCCGTGACAACCACCGAGGCATCTCCTTGCTCTCAGTTGCAGGGAAGATACTAGCCAGAATTCTTCTCCATCGAATCACGGCCCATCTCGATCAAGGTCTTCTTCCTGAGAGTCAATGTGGCTTCAGAAAAGAACGTGGAACTTTTGACATGATTTTCGCTGCAAGGCAGCTGCAAGAGAAATGTCAGGAACAGAACTCCGAAATGCTCTCCACTTTCATTGACCTTACCAAGGCTTTTGATACAGTCAGCAGAGTAGGACTGTGGAAGATTGTTGCGAAATATGACTGTCCACGAAGGTTTGTCCAAATAATGCGGCTATTTCATGATGGAATGCAGGCAAGAGTTCGGGAAAATGGTGAACTGTCTGATCCCTTTTCTGTCACCAATGCAGTGAAGCAAGGATGTGTCCTGGCACCAACACTGTTCAGCCTCATGTTTTCAGCTATGCTGACGAATTCCTCCGAGAACAACGATATTGGAATAGAAATCAACTACCGCATACATGGAAAGTTGTTCGGTCTCAGAAGGCTGAAAGCTAAAACCAAAACTAACAGCGACACCGTCAGAAAGCTGCTGTTTGCTGATGATTGCGCTCTATATGCCAACTCAGAGGCATACATGCAACACTATGTTTCAGCTTTCTCATTTCCTGTGCCAACTTTGGGTTCAATATAAACTCGGAAAAGACTGTAGTTATGTACCAGCCAGCTACAGGGAATAATCACATTGTGCCGAATATCAAAATGAGCGGTCATAGACTAAGTGTTGTGGAAATATTCACCTATCTTGGCAGCACTGTGTCACAAGCTGCCACAATTGATGACAAAGTGAATGCAAGAATCTCCAAGTCCAGCACGGCCTTTGGCAGACTGTACAAGAATGTATGGGACGGAAATGGAATAAGCCTGCAAACAAAGCTGAAAGTCTATAAAGCAGTTGTATTATCCACACTGCTATATGCTTGTGAAATATGGACTGTTTATCAGCGACATGCGAGGAAATTAAACCACTTCCACACAGTCTGCCTTAGGAAGCTATTGAAGATTACATGGCAAGAAAAGATCCCAGAAACTGAAGTTCTAGAAAGAGCGTCCATGTCCAGTATCCACACTATTGAAGAATCAGATTCGCTGGGCTGGTTACTTAACTCGTATGCCAGATCACAGGCTCCCTAAACAAATTTTTTACGGTGAGCTGCGTTATGGTAAACTCCCCCAAGGCGGCCAGAGGAAACACTTTAAAGACACTCTGAAAAACCTCACTGAATGTTTTTGGTATTCATCTTGACACCTGGTAGACTGCTGCTAAAGACCGTAATTCGGGGCGTGCATCATTACATAAGGGTGCAGTCACTTGTGAAGCAAACAGGATTGCAAGAGCTGTGAAGAAAAGGCTGGACAGAAAAACCACTGCAAGAGGTCCTCCACCTGGAACGTCAAGCATTCTTTGCCGTCATTTTCAAAGAACATTTCGAGCGACAATAGGCCTTATCCGCCATCTTAGAACGCACGACTCCATATTTTCAACCCCACTGGATGAAATGAATGGTCATCATCATTCTTGATGGACAAACAACATAATCTTGCTAGGTATGAATGAAGAATTTTTTTTTTTATGTTTGGAAATAACACCAATGTTTTAACATGTTTCTTTACTTTTAGGGTGGTACAAGCACTAGTCAAAGCAAAGGATTATTTGAAGTTTGACGGGTATGTTTCATTTATTAAACAGTGTTGTTAAATAGATGTATCGTTTCAAACGTTGGTTTATGTATTGCACTGGCGAAGTGTTTAGGTGGCATAGGTATCGTTGTCAATGTGTTTCTGTTTAAATATTGCTTTAATTGAAGCATTGTTAGATCACAACATAATATAAAATAATTCGGCTTGATAATATTAAAATAATGTTTGTATGTTAAATCATTGCAGTATATTTTCTTTCTCACGTTTTAGAACATACATTTCTGCACGCTCTTTACTTTCCACCTGTTATATTATTCATTCATCTTCTTTATCGTTGTCTCTTAATCTTTAAGTTATTAATGCAATCAAATACACGGTTATAACGAACTGTTATTATCATTAAACGTCTGTTTTGTGTTCTGACTGTTTTCAGTGTGTATGTCTCGTCGATTAGACGCCGTTTCTTATTTCTTCTTCTGCGTTATATCTCTTATCTCATGTCAAGCCCATTCTACACTTACCAATGATTGATTCAAATTTGCAGTTATCGTAAGCTACAAAATAGTATAGCTAATCTCACGCCAACCATCTTTAATCACGATGTACGACATGCAATGTTGGGGGGGGGGGGCAGTGGTACCATTCTTTGCTTCCTTTATGGACCAGTAACACGCAAGGGCTCCTTTTAGCATACATTAATACGAATTAGAATGTCAGGACACTAGCTGATATATATATATAAAATACAGAGTATACATGATCAATGGAAAATGTTAAGGGACTCCATTCATCAAACTAGCAAAGAAATAATACTGAAGAGAAGCCAAAAAGATCAGAAAAAAATGGATGAATGAAGAAATCGTAATGCTGATGGACAAAAGGAAACAGAATAAAAATGACAAACGGTATGCTAAGATAAATAAAGAAATAAGAGATAAATGTGTGAAGGCAAAAGAAAGTTGGTTAAACGCGCAATGCAAACAAAATAAATTAAATTCCATTAAAGATAAAAAAAAAGTATGCACAGACAAATCAGTGAGCTCACAGGAAGAAAAATAAGAATAAATACAGGGTGTTTGAAATCAAAAACAGGAAAGATATTATTGGAAGAAGGTGCTATAATTAAGAGGTGGAATGAGTATATAAGAGAATTATATAATGGAGAAAGGGAAGAATTAACAGAAGAAAGTATCTTTGAAGGCCCACCTATTCTAAAAGAAGAGGTCGCTGACGCTATGAAACATATGAAGAAATGAAAAACAGCTGGGCCAGATGAAATCACAGTAGAAGAATTAGAAGTATTGGGAGAATTTGGGGTAGATATAACAAGATTGCCTAATCGCCGCGACTGACGTCCGTCAATCGATGTGGTCCCGAACGATCAGGACTTCTCATTGGCAAGGAAAACCAGGCCTCCTAAAATCCAGTGAGCAATAATCAAATTGATTATTTGGTTGTTTCGGGATTTGAAATTTAAATATTGAGCACAACCCACCACTGATCAGCGAAATAAATAAAAACAACTAATATCTGTTACTCTTCAAAACAATAAAACAACTGAATAAATTTATGCGTAGAACAGATAGACCTACAAACATTAGATTTTTAAGAGCATGCATCTTTCATATTGCAACATGCGCATGTGAGACGTGGACACTTACTAAACTACCTGAACAGAGCATAAATGCCTTGAAAATGCATGTTATAAAGACGTTCTGAGAATATCTTGGATACAGAAAAGAATAAATATATCCATACGACTATAACTGAATATTGAAGAAGGTTGGTTACTTACGTCGATAAATCAAAGAAAATTGAAATATTTTGGTCACTTAAAACGCCACTAAAGTTTGGAGAGAACAATAATGTAGGGATATACTCCCGGGAAGTGAGGAAGATCAAATAGAAAATGGATGCAGGATGTAGTGGATGATTTCCAGATAAATATTTCGGAAGCGGGACATCGTGTTACAATCGAGAGGTTTTCCGGAATGTTATTATGAGAGCGAGGTTCTGCAAAGGACATGCTATTGTATGAAATGAATGAATGATTAACAGAAGCAATAATAGTATTAGTAATAATAGTAATAATGGCTGTAGCAATGGTTTTATTATTATTATTAGTAGTAGTAGTAGTAGTAGTAGTAGTAGTAGTAGTAGTAGTAGTAGTAGTAGTAGTAGTAGTAGTAGTAGTAGTAGTAGTAGTAGTAGTAGTAGTAGTAGTAGTAGTAGTAGTAGTAGTAGCAATAATAATAATGATAGTAATGATAGAAGTTGTATTAATAGTAGTTGTAGTAGTAGAAGTAATGCTGATAGTAGTAGTAGTAGTAGTAGTAGTAGTAGTAGTAGTAGTAGTAGTAGTAGTAGTAGTAGTAGTAGTAGTAGTAGTAGTAGTAGTAGTAGTAAGTAGTAGTAGTAGTAGTAGTAGTAGTAGTAGTAGTAGTAGTAGTAGTAGTAGTAGTAGTAGTAGTAGTAGTAGTAGTAGTAGTAGTAGTAGTAGTAGTAGTAGTAGTGGTAGTAGTAGTGGTGGTGGTGGCAGTAGACGTAGTAAGAGAAGAGAGGTGATGACGTCACAGTCTGGAATGTGGTTGACGTGGAGTATCAGCTACTCAGCAAAAAAGAGTGTGAAACTGGGTTTGTCGTGCTCCTACGTCGGGGCATAGTGTAACACACGCCGCCTTAGCTTAGAGAATACAAGACATAAGATTATAGCTGTCATTTTCCGTTCCATCACGGCCGACAAATCTGAGCTCACTAAGTCCTCAAATTACTCGCCCAAACACACATGGATGATCAAAGACACAGATATAAGCAATGGAAAATGACACAACAAATGAAAACTGTTAACACAAAAAATGAATCGACAGACGCATACACACACACAAAAATCGATAACAACTGACAATGACACGATCACTAAAAAAATGAGAAGCATTGAGACAATCAACGAAGTGACACAACGATTCAAACTGATATGCCCAATGAAAATTGACACAACCAAAGAAACATAATAGATTCAAATGTAAACGTCAAAGTAACATTGTAGCACACAAATAAGAAAGCGACAACAACTGAAAATGACACAAACACTGTTACATTTTTTTACTGTGTCGTTTTTCTTTTGGTGCATAGGGTTAGATTTTGAGTTGCCTTCTATGGTTACATAAGAATTCATTGTTTGTGTCACATTGAGTAGCTGTGTCGCTTCTTTGATTGTATCATGCTTATCATTGATTAGTTGTTGTCGTTTGTGTGTGTGTGTGTGTGTGTGTGTGTGTGTGTGCGTGTGTGTGTGTGTTTCGTTGTATCAGTTTCATGATCTGTGTCAGTAGTTTTCATTGCTTGTGTCTCAGTTTTCATTGGTTAGGGGTTTTT
>JACEFZ010026237.1:0-17500 GCA_014155875.1 Cepaea nemoralis
TATATAGACAAATGCCACGGTCCCCCTCTAAAATGGTGCTACGGAATTAGAAGAGTTAATCCTGTCTGTCAAAAGACGCAGTGAAAATTAAATTATATTTTTAAATTGCAAAAATATTATATCATCCTTAGAAAAAGATGTATTGTCAACAAAAATGTACAATCAGCAATGAAAACGCTAAGAATTTCATAAACTAGCAATACCCTGCCTTCATAATCAGCAACGACTAGGATGTTCACAAGACGTGAGTCGTAGATTGGTCATAGCAATGCATGAGTTAAACAGTATTAATACCTATGGTACAAGACCATAAAATAAATTAACGCACAGTTTGAAAACAAGCCATTCTCCTGTGTCTTCAACCGAGTGTGAATCAATGTCTAGTTAGCAACGACTACAGAGGAATATCGGGCTTGATTAACTTCAATGTAAGAGAAGTTATGTTTCAATCAATCATGTGCCATGCCGGAAAGCGTGGGCGGTAATGACTCGCCATTTCACTCGATCACCAGTGTCGTGGATCAGCTCAGTGTTCCTGTCTCGTCCATGCCATGTGGCCAAGCCATCCAGGTATTTTCCTCTCAGTCTTCCTCTTGGTCTGTTCCCTTCGATCTTGCCAGTTGTCACCAAGTTCTCCAATCCATTTCTTCTCATAACATGTCCAAAAATTTTGACTGTCTACGTCTAATTTCTCTAATCAGTTTACGATGTTCATTTGTCTCCTGTAGTACTTGGTCATTGGTTTTTCTGTCTGTCCATGGTATTCTTTGCATTTTCCTCAGAAACCACATTTCCACAGCCATCAGATGTTTTTCAACTTGACTGCCCATTGTCCAAGTTTCACATCCATACAAAAGAACAGGCTCTATGTATCCCCTCAACACTCTTTTTCTCGTTTTAGTTGACATCTTTTTATTGGTCAGAATGTTTTTCATCTTGCTAAAGGCTACTTTCGCCATGGCGATTCTTGTTCTAATCTCTTCAAGGCATCTCCCATCAGATGTTATGACTGTTCCGAGATAATTGTATCGATTTTACCGACTCACTTATTGAAGAATATTTCCTTTTACTTGTATATTACATTGTGGCACTTCTTCCTTCCTAGTGACGACCATAACCTGAGTCTTTTTACAATTTAATTATAACCCCAGCTGCTCACTGTGTACAACAACCGCATCTACTAATTGTTGCAGGTCCTGCGCATTGTCTGCAATCAATACTGTATCATCTGTCTGTATCATCAAGTTATGTTTACAATGCCATAAATCAAGAAGATGAAATATACTGATATTCTATAAGGTCTGAACATAGAAGAAAACTGGATTATAAACAGTATCATGTCGCGGAGACTGGATTATAAACAGTATCATGTCGCGGAGACTGGATTATAAATAGTATCATGTGGCGGAAACTGGATTATAAACAGTATCATATCGCCGAAACTGGATTATAAACAGTATCATGTCGCGGAAACTGGATTATAATTAGTATCATGTCGCGGAAACTGGATTATAAACAGTATCATGTCGCGGAAACTGGATTATAAACAGTATCATGTCGCGGAAACTGGAATACTTTAGCCATGTTAAACGCCTCCACTGTTCAGAAAGAACAGTGATAGAATTTATTGTTCCTGAAAACAAAAGAGGCAGGAGTCTACAAGAGCGAACAAGGATACAGAACGTTGGAGACGGCTTGGGCATGATATTGCATTGAGCAGGGAGTCCCCGTGGTGAAGTGGTCAAGTCGTCTGATTCGGACTCCGAAGGTTGTGGGTTCGATTCCGGGCGGCATCCTTCGGTTCACGAGTTCATTTTTTCGGAGAGTCTTGGGGGTCGTCGCTGGAGCTACGGAGTTCGTGCTTTGTGCGATTCTTTCGGCGCTGTGGAAAGAGACTGAGCCATATGGGATAAAAACCCGGTGCAATGAAGTTTTTATTGCATTGATCAGTTAACTAGCAGAGGATCGTACATCTTTTCGACGCGCAGTGATGAAACCGACGTTCTGCAAAAGATCTGCTACGTGATGATGAATACGGGGGGAAAAAACGAAACAAAACAAACAAACAAAATTCGCGTTAAAAAATCCCACCAGGAACGCATGGAAATATCAGCGCTAAACACAGGTCTCTTGCTTTAATTCTTTCAGCCAGAGGAGATTTCGCAACAGATGTCCGTGAGGGATATTAACCACATTAAAAAAACGTGAGTGTCATCATTGGCTATTTGCCATACCGATACGCGTGGACGGTCATGGTTTGCCATTTCTTACGATCACTAGAGTCTTCAAACAGGTCCTTGTTCTTCTTCCTGATCAGCCACATGGCCAAGTCATCCAGGAATGCATATCTTTGTGTTCTCTTGCTATTTTTTTTATATAGAAAGGTTTGCCAGTTGTCACTAGGTTTTCAGGTTTATTTCTCTAAATAAATTGCCCAAACAATCGATGTTGGCTATATCTGATTCTTCTAATTCATTTGATACTTGCATGACTGTCTCGTTAGTTTTTCTGTCCATGTATGGTTCTAGCTTAATGATGTCATAAAACACATTGGATGGAAGGTCCTCACTGGGATTCAGTTAGGAATGCCATGGTACAAGAAGCATTTGCAAGGTGGAAAACAGGTTCACCAAAACAGAGACGTCAATTGCAATGAGAAAGGAGTATCAAAGTACGTTATTCAGACTACTGTTGTGTGCATGGTAAACGTGAAAAGTGAACAGACTGGGCTAGAAACATTGGGTGGCATCAAACATTGTTTCTGTGAAAAATGAAAACATTAAGAAAATACCATGGGAGCAGAGACCAGGGGATGAAGAGTCCTTTTAGAAACAAATTAAAATCTTAACGTGTTGACATCAGTTAGAGTAGACATTCTCAATTTTTGGGGCATGTTTTGAGAAGAAGTAAACTTGAAAACTAAGTAACACCTGGCAACGCGCATGGGTAAAGAGCAAAATGTATCATTTATGGATAGTTTTTTTTTTTTTTTTGCATATCCCTTACATGACGTTGCAGTCAACACCAGCATTTTTCAGCTGCTATTGATCTACTAGGCAAGATTACGCTCAGTAGTTTGCCATTGTTTCTGAGCGACCGGCTCACATATCCCGTAAGTTACCGACGCAGCGAGAACCGCTACCAATTCTAGCGCACATCACGTCACTCACGAGAATATACGGGATTACGGAGAAAGACGCTAACTCGTAGGCCAAGGAGACCGGCCTAGTTTACCGCATCAAATAATCGAGACAGCAACGCAGACCCGAGCCCATGCTCTCTTGCTCTCTTGTGCTTATTATGTGATATGGCGAACCTTGAATCGCCAACGCTTATCTTAACGGTACATAATGATGATGACGATTCTCCTAAACTGTTTCATTACGGTTTTTGTTTTTAAGGAGGAAGGGGGGGGGGGGGGGGGGGGTAAGCACCTTATGGTCCTTTTGAATAACTAACATAAAACAAAGGATTGTTTGGTTTTTCCATTTTCAAGATGAAAAACAAGTAAATATCGATGCATTAAAAGCATTGTGAAATGCTTGATCAGGTGATTATCCATGATCCTTGTCGAGATTGGCCATGATCCTTGTCAAGATTGTCCATGATCTCAAGTCGACAATGTTCCTGCATGGAGCAGATGAAGGCAGGCGTCTAATGGGCAGACTACGTTACACAGGAGTGATAAAACAAGAAAGAATAGACACTAGTGCATTGATGTGTGTTGTTGTTTTTTTTTTTAACGATCAACGAAGGTTTTAACTATTTAACTATGAACTTATAATAATAATAATAATATAATAATAATAATAATAATAAGTCTTTATTTTCAAAGGGTTAAGAATTGGGCACGCAGGCCCGTCTGACATTCTGCCCTTCTTCTCTATTTCCTCTCATACATTCTTTCATTCGACATCACTTATGAAGCAACTTTTGACAACAAAAGAACATTAAAACGCATGAAAAATAATCAATAACAAATGACTCACTGAGGCAGTGTTTAACATGGGCATTATAAATACCTAAGGAGGGTGTAACGTGCCATACATAAGGGAATGTTTTTTGGCTAGTTGTCGTTTGAGATAAGTTACCATTATTGTCTTTTTTGTGTTATTGGTTTATGGGGGCATGTAGTCTGTACTAAGGTAGTGTTCAAACAGGTTGCGAATGTATGTATCATGATTGGTGGTGTCTTTGATTTCTTGTGGAAGATTGTTCCACAACTGAGTGGCAGAGTATGCTAAGCTTGTTTTATATAAGTCTATCCTAGGTTTAGGGACATGAAGTATATTTAGTCGTTCGCTATGTCTAGCGTTATATTTAAACAATGGCCAAAGGTAGCTTGGAGCATTTTGAAATAGGATTTTGTGAATTAGTTTGGTCTTATTAAAAAGCAGGCGCTTGTGGAGTGGCAGTAACCGGAGACGTTTATATAGGTTAGAATTGTCGGTAAGCTTTTCACCATTAATTAAACGCACTGCCCTTTTCTGGAGTGAATATAGGCGTTTTGTTATTGATTTGGAGCATCCATCCCAGACTGTGGAGCAGTAATCAATATGTGTTTGTATATGAGAAGTATAGAATATCTTTCTTGTGTTTTCGTCAAGGAAATTTTTAATTTTGGCAAGTTGGTATACTTTTTTGGCTATTTGTTTAACTAGAGCATGAACATGTGAGTTAAAGGTTAGATTTTGATCTATGATAACACCCAGTGTCTTGTGCTCGGTGACACTTTCTACAGGCGTGCTGCCAATGTGCAGCTGAAGAGTTCTCTGCGAGTTTAGAGTGTGAAGTCTTTGCCTGGTTCCTATTAACATAGACTTTGTTTTAGTAATGTTAATTTGCATGCGGTTTGCATGACTCCAGTTAACTACACTATTTATTTCCTGTTGCAAGGATAATTCTAGCACATTACGATCAACAGCGTTTGTATATACCGTGCAGTCATCTGCAAATAGATCGCACGACGACGACAGATTTAAGGGAAGATCATTTATATAAATGGCAAATAATAGAGGGCCAAGAATAGACCCCTGAGGTACTCCAATATTAATGGTAATGGCTTGAGATAAAACTTTATTGTGTGATACTACTTGCTTTCTGTCTAATAAGAATGATTTTATTAATGTCACTATATTAAAACTTACTTTCATTGTTTCTAGTTTTTTAATTAGAATAGTATGATCTATCATATCGAATGCTTTCCTAAAGTCTATAAACACCGCTCCACATAGAGTATTGTTGTTAATATTTTGATGCCAGTTTTCTATCACTTATTGATGTAGAGGTATAAAGGTTTCGGAATTCAAGTATACAAGATCATATGACTGTAATGCCAGGTTACTAGTTCCATTTCTTGCAGCATTTGGGTACACATAAAAATTTTTCTTTAACCGTTACAGGAAACTGGAACGAACTTCGGACCAACATCTGGGATAGACCTGGTCCCGTAAATGGTAAATCGTGGTTGCCCTCTAGCACGGCCATGTATTCTCTACCACGGTTTTAACTATTTAACTATGAACTTATTGATGTAGAGGTATAAAGGTTTCGGAATTCAAGTATACAAGATCACATGACTGTAATGCCAGGTTACTAGTTCCATTTCTTGCACGGCCATGTATTCTCTACCACGGTTTCAGCTATGATATACCACGGTTTCAGCTATCATATACCACGGTTCCAGCTATGATATACCACGGTTTCAGCTATGATATACCACGGTTTCAACTATGTAAAACCGCCATACCAGTTATTATATACCAACAGTTTCAGCTATGATTTACCATGATATAAGCTATGATATACCACAGTTTCATCTATGATATACCACGGCTTCAGCTATGATATACTATGGTTTCAGCTATGATATACCAAGGTTTCAGCTAAGATATACCACGGTTTCAGTTATGATAAACCACGGTTTCAACTATGCCATACCACGGTTCCAGCTATAACAAATCACTATTTCAGCTGCGATATACCACTGTTTCAGCTATGATATACCTCAGCTTCGGCTATGATATACCATGGTTTCAACTATGATATGCCATGGTTTCAGCTATGCTATGTCACAGTTTCAGCTATCTTGGAAAACTTGGCATACAGGAACAATGTAGTTGCGCTTCAGGAGACGAGACTAGGAGTTAAAATGCATTCCATATAGCTGGCTTCATATGTTATTACAACAGACGACACCTTTGAATGGCGATTCTGATTCAAGACAGTATAGTGGCTTCAGAGCTGGACATGTCCAGGCGGGACAGTGACAGAATACAATTACAGGCTGTTAGAGCTCACTCCGGTCTACCATTCGTGTTGGTTAATGTTTATGCCTGTAACGAGAGAGTGTGAATTTCCATAGATCCCAATGTTTTAGTGACATATTATGTCACGGGAGGAATGCCATTTTCTGTGGCGATTTCAACGCTAAGGGCAAATCATAAGGTAACATTTCTTCCAACACACAGGGGGAGGAGCTCGAGGCGGCACTTGAAACGAGTGACCTTGTGTGTATCAACAGTGGCTGTGTCACCAGGACAGCAAGTCGTCCAGGTGACGAGAATGGTGTTATTGACCTGGCGCTGGTGCCTCCGTCACTCACTACACTGTGTAGATGTGGTGTCCTAGGGCACCACGGCAGCGACCACCACCCTTACAGCATATTGATGGAGAACGGCAGAACCAGGAAGGACAAGTCAACGGTCAAGACCTTTAAGTATGTCATACGGCCGGAGGGAGAATTTTGAAGGAGGATTCTGGTACTTTTGCTTTGACCACAAGTAGCCTGACTATGGAAGTCATGGCAGTAAGTAAAGCAATAACGTGGTTCGAGACACAGTCATTCACTACGGCATGTTTCCTTAGCGACTCAATGAGCATGCTCAAGAAGATAGAGATGGGATGGATCCGAAGAGAATGGTTGCTGTCTCTGGAGCGGTCTCTGTTGGCAAAGATTAGTTGCATCTTCGTGCCATGGCATGCGGGTGTACAAGGAAATGAGCAGGCTGACAAGCTCGCGGGTAATGCTTCTTTGGAAGGTGGACGCGCCATGGACCAGGCTGACATTCGAAATGCGTTACGAGAAGTAAATCGTTCGCAAGAACCAAGTGATGACTGTAAATCTACAAACATGGTCAGGATGCAAGAACGGCAAATTAAAAGAGGTGTGACCAAACAAGAACACTATGCTGGAAGCCAATAAATCAACAGAGAACTTGTGTCGTTAGCCGCTTCACGCTGCGAGATTTACTGATGAAGGGATCCGAGCACTTATGAATTGAATGGATCGATGTGCAATGAGGATGATCTGTCAACTAACAAACTAACAGTTTCAGCTATGATATACCACGGAATCAGCTATGATATACCACGGCTTCAGTTATGAGATACCACGGCTTCAGTTATGAGATACCACGGCTTCAGCTATTATATACTACGGTTTCAGTTATGCTACACCACGGGTTCAGTTATGATATACCAAGGCTTCAGTTATGATATACCACGGCTTCAATTATTATTTACCACGGCTTCAGTTATGAGATACCACGGCTTCAGCTAGTATATACTACGGTTTCAGTTATGCTACACCACGGGTTCAGTTATGCTGCACAATCGCTTCAGTTATGATCCACCACTTCTTCAATTATGATATACCACGGCTTCAGTTATGATTTACTACGGCTTCAGTTATGATCCACCATGGCTTCAGTTATGATATACCGTGGTTTCAGCTACGATATACCACAGTTTCAACTATGATATACCACGAGTTTAGCTTTACTATACCACGGATTCAGTTATGCTAAACCACGTAATCAGTTATGCTACACCACGTAATCAGTTATGCTACACCACGGAATCAGTTATGCTATATCACGGAATCAGTTATGCTACACCATGGATTCAGTTATGTTGTATCACGGAATCAGTTATGCTACACCACGGATTCATTTATGCTATATCACGGAATCAGTTATGCTACACAGCAGAATCAGTTATGCTACGCAACGGAATTAGTTAAGTTACACAACAAAATCAGTTATGCTACACAACGGAATCAGTTATGCTACGCCACAGATTTAGTTATGCTATATCACGGAATCAGTTGTGCTACACCACGGAATCAGTTATGCTACACCACAGGTTATGCTACCCTGGGAGTGTACCATCCAAAAAGAGAAACCTGGACCAATGCAGCAGTTTTTGCCCATGATGTCTATGAAGGTTTCCACTAAGGCATTGAAACCTTTGCTGCAGCGATTTATCTTGAGAATGCGTACAACAGAGTACCGTTGGATTTGGTAATGTTTCAGTTGCTTGAACTCAAGATAAGTTCACTCCTCCTTAGTTGGATCGCTGCAGCCCTCTTCCAACGGAAAGTAGTTTTTAGAGTGGTAGTTGGACTTCTGAACCAACAACAATATATCCTGACCTGCCACAGGGATGACCATTATCTCCGGTGCTTTTCAACGCCTACATTGTGAGAATTACCAGTGAGCAGATCACTAGACCGGAGAGGACATTGTCATATGCCGACGATGTGTTAGTGTATCGTCAGGGTAAGGACAGAGATCATGTTGCTGTGGAACTACAAACCGAATTATATCGCATAAGCACTTCGTGTGAGGAATCTGGGGCAATGGTCAACCCAATGAAGGCAACAGTGACATGGTTCTCTTTGAATAACCATATTGTCAACATTCCACCACCAACTGTAATCTGTTTTCAGAGACTGTGGAAAGAACGCAGGCAATGAATTACCTGGGGATACGTTTTGATCGAGGCCTTGCTTATAATGAGCACATAGACCAGTTGATACAAAGGCCAAGCCGGTATGGCTGCGATGCGCGTAATGGCGGTAGCAAACTGTCAGCAGCGCCATTTATGTCTTCTATACGAGGGTCTGGTCATGTCTGTTTTTGAGTATGACATGGCGATCCTGACTCTCAGCCGTAAGCAGATGGAAAGGATGGAAAGGATACAGAAAGAATCTATGCATATTATTCTTGGATGTACATGAGTTACAACATGCAGGGCGATGAACATTCTTCTTGATTTTCCAACCATTGGAGACAGAATACAAATTTGCAGAGCACATGCCTATCTCAAAATCAATGCAAACACACAACATCCATTGCATAGTGAAATTAAGAAGGTAAAGGGCAGCAGGATAAAAAGAGCAATGTCGTGGATGGGTCAATCCGAAGAGATTCTTCAAAAAGGTGTGTTCACTTGAGGCTTTAGAACCTGGCGAGGAGTGGGTACATGTGCCAACAGATTTATGTACGTACTTTTGAGTTTGCATTCAAATAGACAGAAAATGCAGACAAGAAAGTCCGGCTGCTGTGGAGGCGGAGGTACAAGCATTGATCTTCGAGAATTCGTTAGATGGTGATGCTGTCATTTACACAGATGGATCGGTCGTTCGACGAGTTCATGGGCCTTTAAGGCGCAGGCCGAAGGAGAATTGTGAAGGGGGATTCTGGTGCTTTTGCTTTGACCACAAGTAGCCTGACTATGGAAGTCATGGCAGTAAGTAAAGCAGTAACATGGCACGAGACACAGACATTCACTACAGCATGTTTCCTTAGCGACTCAATGAGCATGCTCAAGAAGTTAGAGATGGGATGGATCAGAATAGAGTGGTTGTTGTCTCTGTAGCGGTCTCGGCTGGCAAAGATTAATTTCATTTTCGTGCCATGGCATACGGGTGTACAAATAAATGAGTACGCTGACAAGCTCACGGGTAAGGCTACTGTGGAAGGTGGACGCGCCATGGACAAGGCTGTCATTCTGAATTATTTACGATAGGTAAATCGTTCGCAAGAACCAAGTGATGACTGTGAATCAACAAACATGCACAGTATGCGAGAACAACAAATTAAAAGAGGGGTGACCAAACAATAACACTATGCTGGAAGCCAATAAATCAACAGAGAACTAGTGTCGTTAGCCGCTTCACGCTGCGGGATATACTGAGGTAGGGATCCGAGCACTTATGGACTGAATGGATCGATGTGCAATGAGGATGATCTGTCGACTAACTAACTAACTAACTAACTAACCAACCAACCAACCACCCAACCAACCAACCAACCAACCAACCAATCACCCACCCACCCACCCACCCAATCAACAACCAACCAACCACCCAACCAACCAACCAACCAACCAACCAACTAACTAACTAACTAACCAACCAACCAACCACCCACCCACCCACCCAACCAACCAACCAACCACCCACCCACGCCACCCAACCAACCAACAACCAACCAACCAACCACCCACCCACCCAACCAACCAACCAACCAACCCAACCACCCCCCACCAACCCACCCACCCACCCAACCAACCAACCAACCAACTAACTAACTAACTAACTAACCAACCACCCAACCACCCAACCAACCAACAACCAACCAACCAACCAACTAACTAACTAACTAACTAACAGTTTCAGCTATGATATACCACTGCTTCAAGTATGATATACCGCAATATCAGCTATGATTTCAGCTATGATATACCACTGCTTCAGGTATGATATACCATGATTTCAGCTATGCTATACCATGGCTTCAGTTATGATCCACCACGACTTCAGTTATGATCCACTACGGCTTCAGTTATGATGTACACCGGCTTCAGTTATTACATACCACGGCTTCAGTTATGATATACCACGGCTTCAGTTATGATATACCACGGATTCAATTATGCTATTCAACAGTTTCAGCTATGATATACCACGATTTCAGCTATTATATACCATGGTTTCAGTTATGCTACACCACGGATTCAGTCATGCTAACCCACGGAATGATTAATGCTGCACTACGGCTTCAGTTATGCTATACCAAATAATCAGTTATGCTACACCACGGATTCAGTTATGCTATACCACATAATCAGTTATGCTATACCAAATAATCAGTTATGCTACAGCACGGATTCAGCTATGCTATACCACATAATCAGTTATGCTATACCACACAATCAGTTATGCTATACCACATAATCAGTTATGCTATACCACATAATCAGTTATGCTATACCACATAATCAGTTATGCTATACCACACAATCAGTTATGCTATACCACACAATCAGTTATGCTATACCACATAATCAGTTATTCTATATCACACAATCAGTTATGCTATACCACATAATCAGTTATGCTATACCACACAATCAGTTATGCTATACCACATAATCAGTTATGCTATACCACGGATTCAGTTATACTATACCACATAATCAGTTATGCTACACCACGGCTTCAGTTATGCTATACCACATAATCAGTTATGCTATACCAAATAATCAGTTATGCTACAGCACGGATTCAGTTATGCTATACCACATAATCAGTTATGCTATACCACACAATCAGTTATGCTATACCACATAATCAGTTATGCTATACCACACAATCAGTTATGCTATACCACATAATCAGGTATGCTATACCACATAATCAGTTATGATATACCACACAATCAGTTATGCTATACCACATAATCAGTTATGCTATACCACACAATCAGTTATGCTATACCACATAATCAGTTATGCTATACCACATAATCAGTTATGCTGTACCACATAATCAGTTATACTATACCACGGATTCAGTTATACTATACCACATAATCAGTTATGCTATACCACATAATCAGTTATGCTATACCACATAATCAGTTATGCTATACCACACAATCAGTTATGCTATACCACATAATCAGTTATGCTATACCACATAATCAGTTATGCTATACCAAATAATCAGTTATGCTACAGCACGGATTCAGTTATACTATACCACATAATCAGTTATGCTATACCACATAATCAGTTATGCTATACCACATAATCAGTTATGCTATACCACACAATCAGTTATGCTATACCACATAATCAGTTATACTATACCACATAATCAGTTATGCTATACCACACAATCAGTTATGCTATACCACATAATCAGTTATGCTATACCACATAATCAGTTATGCTATACCACACAATCAGTTATGCTATACCACATAATCAGTTATGCTATACCACATAATCAGTTATGCTATACCACGGATTCAGTTATACTATACCACATAATCAGTTATGCTACATCACGGCTTCAGTTATGTTCCAACAAAGCTCACGCTATGGCGAAGGGATTACGAACGCGATTCGCAATTCCACACACTGCGTTCGAAACACAGCCGCATGCGATTTGGAAGCAGGCCGCTTTGCATCGGTTTTAATAAATAGTATGAGCGTCGGTCGTTCTGGAAGCAATGGAAAAATACTGAATATAAACTGTCATAGTAAATCACAAACATTCAAAAAATAGTGGGGTTGACTGCAACGACCTAACTTAACTACGTAAGCCTCAGTTAGAAAGATTAATATGTTATTAGTTTGAAGAGTTATATATATATAGGATGCCGTTGTCTGTGGTTAGATTTAGTGAACGCAGTTTCACAATTCCGCACACGGGTTTAAAATCCGCCGCATAAGATTTGAAAGCAGACCACTTTGCGTTGATTTCCACAATAGTATGATCGTCGTTCGTTCTGAAAGCAAACTGCTGAACGTAAACTCGCCTAAAATTCACAAACAGCTAATATGCCTGAGATAACAGCGAATTCTTGTAAAGATCAAGCACCTAGCTTTATCTTAAGCAGTGGTTCTCAACCTTTTTTTTTTTTTGGCCCATTCACCCCTTCACCATATGTTCAGAATGTCATCCCCCTCGACCTTTCCTATTTCCTCCCTATAAATCCCCCTCCCCTACACAGTATACGCAAAAATGAAAGGTAAATTTAATAACACATACTAGAACAACTCTAGACGACTACATAATACGTGAGATGCAGGCCTGCTTACGTTATAAAAAGAATTTCAGAAGAGCGAGAAGTACAGAAACTTAAAGTATGGAGGAAAAAAAAACATTATCAAGTAACTGGTTCTTGTATTAACGCTATCTTGAAATAATCGTAATCTCTCACTCACCCCCCCCCCCCCCCCCTTGGAAACACTAAAATCCCCCCCCCCCCCCCCCCCCCACAAGTTGAGAATACTGATCTAAAGCATGAAAAGTAGAAACATGTTACGTGGTTTCATTTACATTGTTAACGCTGAAACATTATATATACATTGGTGTATTAATGTGAATATTGTTTGCAGTCGCAATTAGAATT
The DNA here is from genome assembly GCA_014155875.1 of Cepaea nemoralis. Taxonomy (NCBI): domain Eukaryota; kingdom Metazoa; phylum Mollusca; class Gastropoda; order Stylommatophora; family Helicidae; genus Cepaea; species Cepaea nemoralis. The sequence continues at coordinate 13,212 of JACEFZ010026237.1, forward strand.
AAATCCAATTTAAGACTAACTTTTCTTTTAAAAATTTCAGGTTACTCAATCCTGCTAAATCATGTGACGATCGGATGCCGGGACAAGTACAATGTAAGGCGCCCAATAAGAAACGAGAACTTTGAAATGTTCCACTGACACCATGATTAACCTCACCATCAGCAAGCAGGTGATTGGTTCGCCGCATCAGGGTCTATCTACGTACGTGAACTTTGGAGTAGATTTCTTCAACAAAACCGGCCATGGACTAGATGTTCTCAGCCGAAACTACAGCACGGGCCATGAAGGTCTCAACAGTAGTTCCAACAGCAATGATACCGACCATATGGGCTGGTCTCTAACTGTCTACAGCGAAGAGCATCTGATAATTACCAGTGTCATTCTAGGGTTGTTCGTCCTCTGCTGTATCATTGGCAACTGCTTCGTTATAGCTGCTGTTATTTTGGAGCGCTCGCTACATAATGTGGCCAACTACCTGATCCTATCTCTGGCTGTTGCGGACCTGATGGTGGCAGTACTGGTCATGCCTCTAAGTGTTGTTTCCGAGATTAGCCAGGTGAGTTCCTGGATTGTATGTACTGTGTTTATGAATATCTTCTGATAGCCCATGTCGCACTACGTTGGTCGTCATGTTTCTCCATAATGCATTCTCCAGTGTTCGCCAATCATTTCCGATAAAGACATGTCTCTATACTACAATATATGGCAGTCTAACATCTTCTCTTCAAGTCTTCTCCAATCACTTTTTCTTTTCCTTCACACTCCCCTGATGTTGAAACAGTTTTCAGGTTACTTTCTCCTGTTACATGTCCGGCTGGCAATTTACTATAGTTGATACACTGATGATGTCATGAGCACGGTGGGGCGAGGTTCAACGCCTACAATCTAAACGACTGGGCACTTACTCCTCGTCCATTCAACAAAAGGTCTACGAAATGTGATGTTCCTATCACATCACAGCCCCACAACAGGTCCCAGTTTCGGGACATTTGATTTATATTATTATTAAATAACCAACAGAGATGTGGATTGACTACTTTTAAACGAGGAACCAGTTCTCATCGTAAGCTGATTTAAGTAACAATGTCATTGCAACTCATCTTTGTCCAAGATGTTCCCAACATTCTGTAAATACCTGTGTATTTGATATATTGCATTCGACGCGATTTGTTTTATATGAATTTAAACCATAGAACCTTCTTTATTGCACGTGGATTAATATCCAAGTGCGTATGATTTCTTCTTTCGAAACAAGAGAAGAATTTCGGCTCACATATCTAACTTAGTGCAGGTGAGCATTTCAAATGGAAAGAGGTGGGGATACAAAAAGTAAGCATTATTTAAATCCTTCATTCTCAGATATGTGTGACTTTAACTCTGTGCCGTACAATTATTACAAGCAATGGAAGCTTTAGTCTGTACGCGTTGTTACAATACAATTATGAGATTGTTTAAACACCGGGCTGATATTCTGAATACCCACACAGAGGTACGGGAATTAATTGAATTAAGTAGTGGATCTGCAACATTGACCAGTCTGCATGAAAATCAAGTCAAAAGGGGCGAAGCTATACAAGAACACTAGTGTCACAGAAATGGTGCGTCAACTGCCACATGCTAGGGAAGATAAAGATGAGGGCATTCGAGCCTTCTGGACTGAATGGTTCGGTATGCAGAGATGATAATCTGTTGACTACACCCCTTTCATAACTTAACTGTCTAGCTAGTCTTTCGAGTTTATCAGGTGTTTGTATTGTTTCATAGTTATATAAGTGTCTTACTTCTTGCACCTGATGTTAAGAATCCCACAGACAGGTTCCTTGATACGTATTTCAGAAATTTGCGATTCTGACCTATACAATAGGAGAAATGTTAGTGGGTGTTTGAACCGGAATGAACTATTTGCTGAGTTCGTAAGCTGATGGAAACGGTATTGAGAGCGTATGAACTTGCGCAAGATCTGAAGCACGTTCGTTGTTAACAACCAGTGATTCTTAAATTTGTTTCTTTGTGTCACACAGACAGCGAATTGTTCTTTTAGACTTCCGTCTGTGCCTGTGATGCACTTAAACAAACCAATCGCATATTTGGCAAGATAAACAGAATTTGTGTCATAGAGATCGACAATTTGGGAGAAAAGAAAACTTATACAAGATAAATTATGAGTTCAATGAAGACCTCACTCGCATTGTTCCGCTCATGACTCATGCTGAAATAGATGCACAAACAAAGTTGATCGACGAAGAAAGAAACAATCGACCTGCTCTCTTGCAGAAGTAAAACACATAAGCTGCATACCAAATTTTCTATAAGAAATACTGTGAAGTATAACCCCCATAAAATCACATCATTTCTTACTTTATATGATGGTAACGAGACAATTATCTCGGAACAGGCATAACAACTGATGGGAGATGCCTTGAAGAGATTAGAACAAGAATCGCCATAGCAAAAGTAGCCTTTAGCAAGATGAAAAACGTTCTGACTAATAAAAAGATGTCAATTGAAACGAGAAAAAAAAGTGATGAGGTGCTATATAGAGAATGTTCTTTTGTATGGATGTGAAACTTGGACAATGAGCAGTCAAGCTGAAGAATATCTGATGGCTGCAGAAATGTGGTTTCTGAGGAAAATGCAAAGAATACTATGGACAGACAGAAAAACCAATGACCAAGTACTACAGGAGACAAATGAAAATCGTAAATTGATTAGAGAAATTAGACGTAGACTGTCAAAATTTTTTGGACTTGTTATGAGAATAAATGGATAGGAGAACTTAGTGACAACTGGCAAGATCGAAGGGAACAGACCAAGGGGAACACCGAGAAGTAAATACCTGGATGGCATGGTGGAAACAGGAACACTGAGTTGATCCACGACTCTGGTGATCGAGTGAAATGGCGAGTCATGACCGCCCACATTTTCCGGCATGGCACATGATTGATTGAACGAGACACCAGGAGGGCATACAGATGGTCAGTTATATAATATATACCATGTGTGAGGGCTGGTCTGGTTCGCAAGATCAGTCCCGCGTCTAGCGTTCGTTGTCTCGGATGGCTGTGTGAGGTGCACCAAAATGGGATCTTCCCAGCCAACGCAAGTTAGCGAGGCAGGCGTTTCGAGAATGCAACCGCATCATGCAACCAGGGTCGTGGTTTGAGCGGGCAAAAGAGCAAATTTGTACGACCGCTCGACAAAGTCTCGATAAGCATGTGGAGCCTAACGTCCACTGCACCTGTGTCCGTCTCCAGTCGTCTTGCCATGCTCGCCACTGGAACCAGATGGACGCAGGTGAGATAGTGTGGTCGATGGAGTTGCGCAAGTCATTCTTTCTTCATCAAATCAAAAAGATGCAATGAATGAATGGTCCTCATCATTCGTGATGGACGAACATCCATATACCATGTATTGACAAAATATACCAGCTCAGTTTTAAACCTTATAAAGTAACAAACCCAAAGAACTCCCTAACGTGATAAAGTATCAAAAGTAAAGGAGTCACTTTATACCACTTGACGCTCGATGAATGACGAGATCAGTCTCGCCGGCTGCCGTTACTTTGAAGACATTTTCCTGGTACCAATTTTAGGCTGGGTTGAAGTGGAAGACCAGTTCTATTATGTTCTCTAATCGATGCCTCGAGGGGTTTCGAACACATGGCCACCAGATCAGCAGGTAAGCATGGCGGGCACTTCGTTACCATGGCTCCCGTCAAACGCCGTACACAGAAATATTCACTGTTGGGAACCCTTGAGGTCATTGAAATAACCTGAGGAATAAATTGGCATTGTCCTTTTATCTCTGTTTAATTTCTTTACTCATAATGAGTGTCAATCATTACCTGTTAATTTATTTCTCACGACAATTCAATGTTAGATATGTGTAAATCTTTGACCAGGTTCTTTTTCATAAAGATTGTTGAAAAGAACAGGTCTGTGATTATGTACATTATATCATTATCATCATGTTCCATGCCGATAAACGTGGGCCGTCATGATTAGCCATCTCACTCGATCACCAGAGTCGTGGATCAGCTCAGTGTTCCTGTTTCGACCATGCCACGTGGCTAAGCGATTCAGATATTTACTTCTCGGTCTTTCCCTTGGTATCTTCCCTTCGATCTTGCCAGTCGTCACCAAGTTCTCCAATTTATTTCGTCTCATAACGTCACCAAACATTGTTGACCTTCTATGTCTAATTTCTCTAATCAGTTTACGATTTTCATTTGTTTAATGTAGGACTTGTTCATTGGTTTTTCTGTCTGTCCATGGTATACTTTGCACTTT
>JACEFZ010026237.1:20000-102996 GCA_014155875.1 Cepaea nemoralis
TCGTAACCCGAGGTACCAGTGTACATGTATTTTTCGTATATTCTGCTTGTCCCTATTTATGCACTCAGGTTATTCGAGTTAAATTTATTCATTATTTTGTAACTATGTTTGCTGTATGACTTAGCTGTTTTGAGGCATACCTGGTTACATGGTAGTATGCCGCTCGTTATTTGTGAATTGCAAGTGGCTGGTGGCTGGTGGCTGGCTAGGAAAGGGTGGTTGGCTGGTTGGGTGTTTTGTCATCCTCTTTGCACATCGAACTTTTAGTCCATAATTACTCTCGTCAGTATCTCCCTCGGCGTATATCGACTGATTGCATCAGTTCTGTGTTGTTTATCTTTTCTTCTTTGGCCTCCCGTTAGTTAGTTAGTTAATTTAGTTAGTTAGTTAGTTAGTTGTTAGTTAGTTAGTTAGTTAGTTAGTCGTTAGTTGGTTAGTCATGGTTCCAACTTCACAGCAAAGGTCGCCCCATTATGCTCCGTTCCCTGTGCCAGTGAATGTCACACAACTGCCCCTCACTGGCCTCCCGTATGGCGCTCTTGTCTAGCTTGACCCCGTTTGACTTGACTTTCTAGCAGTCGTGTCACAGTAGACCTAAGATAAGTATTAATTTTAAACGCTTAAAAATTGCCGAAGTGAATCAGTTGACATGACAACACTTCTAGTCTAACAACTGTGTGGTTGAATCAATTCCACGGACCTGTTATCAGATTTCTGTGTGTACAATCCTAGCGCAGCCTACTAACGTCTCCACAGACCTTCTAAATGCGGTAACTTAACTCAATAAATGTGTCTCTTGTTTGTTGAGATACCAAGACTAGTATCACTTGTAGGGAGGACTGCATTTTCTGACGGACATTTCAATCTCGAGTTGCTAGCAGAATGGAAGCAATACAAATGTTTGTGGGTGTGTATGTCCTAACACTGTCAAGTCTTCGACCAGAGGTTCTCACACGCTTTCTTTCTAGAGTATACTCTTGAACAGTTATTCGACCTCAGTGTCTGAGTATGACATAAACTTTATGAGTACAGACATCTCAGGGGCCATGTCCGATAGACAGTATGTGAAGACTATGTGAAGATTGGCGAGTCAAATCGTTTGTAAGGCACTCTTACACGATTTAAGGCGAATTGAGCATATGGTGGGAGTTCCATATTTTTAAGAGCCCATCGGTACACGATGGGTGTGTGATCGGATATGCAACGAAAAGAAAATGTTGAGGTGCTACATAGAACCTGTACTCTTGTATGGATGTGAAGCATGGACGATGAGCAGACAAGCTGAAAAATTTCTGATGGCTGAGAGAATGTGGTTTCTGAGGAAAATGTAAATAATGCCATGGATAGACTGAAACACTAATAACCAAATCCTACAAGAGATAAATGAAAACCCGTAAACTGATTATCAGGTTTTGTATCTACCTATTATGTTGTATTGTGTTGCATGAACTCCACAATAGGTAAATACAAAACTTGGAACAGCAATATTTCCAAAATCTGCACAGTCATTACAACTGCATCCTACAGCAAAGTGGATGCTCATAATGATAACAATGAAAGTTTATAACCATCAAGGGGATTGTTTATGATAATAAAGAGGATGGTATTTTTGATTGAGAGCACTAATTTGTGTTTGTATAGTGTCACTTTCAGTGCGCACTTGGATAACTCTCTGGGTGCTCCAGTCTGGTCTCTTCCCTTAACATACACATCGTGATCGTGACACGGTACACGAACTCCGCAGCATTGGCTTTATTCCGTGTGTATCTTTGGCAGAATCACATATGCTGTTACTGTTCTGGTGTAGGCATGTTAAGCTATTTTCAATGTCCATGTGCCAGAGAATCTGGAATGGGCCTAATATGCACAAGCGATTTCTTGGTCTTTTGACTTTACTATATAAAGCAAAATTCCCTAGTAAATCCGCAAAGATCAATATGCAGTATGCAATAGGGGGGGGGGGGGGGGGGGCTTACAGTAATATATTATCCCCCAGCTCCTTATTAAGTAAACATCTACTCCGCAATTTGTTCTCTCTCTCTCTCTCTCTCTCTCTCTCTCTCTCTCTCTCTCTCTCTCTCTCTCTCTCTCTCTCTCTCTCTCTCTCTCTCTCTCTCTCTCTCTCACTTTACGGTAGTTCGAGAGCACATTGGCACACTGACACCGTGCTTTCTTGACAAACGATGGTTTGTGATGGAGTTATACCTCTCTATAGGACAAAACCTGAGATGAATTATAGAGACCATGTGTTGCCCATGCAGCATGATCCCTCTCTTAGCCTGCCTAGTTACTCCAAAAGAATGGTAACACCAATACATCAGGAAAAAGACAAGCTGCAATACTCAAACTGTCCGCCTGTCAGAGCTTCGATCCTAGACCAAGGCTTAGGGTCTCGGAGATAAATCCCTTACCTTCTAAACCGCTGTGCCTCAGCACACAAGCTTAAACCTACCACTATACTTGCCAGGCTGTATTGTTTGGGAATCACTGATCCCCAAGCGAGATTTACAAATTCCCCCATCCTTGGCGCCTGTTGTGAAACAACGGCAGTTACCAAATGCTTTATTTCTTTTGACTTCTAGACATACCTATACGTCAGTCCCTGAAACGACGTCCAATAAATAAACATTCTTTTTGCTGTTGTTTCGTTTTGCTAAAACACAACTGATTGTTAGGAATTAGGTGGGCATGTAGGGGGCTAGTAATTATTGCAACGCTGGAAACTAAACTCCATCTCATGGGGATGATTTGTGGAGTCAGAATATTCATAGCACTCTCGATTTCACACTGCCGTGTTTGTTTATGAATGCTTTCTGCCATCTTGTCTTTCATTGCCGTATTGATATATTCGTCTTTTTAAAATAATATGGAATACTCTTCTTCTTCTTCTTCTTCTTCTTCTTCTTCTTCTTATTATTATTATTATTATTATTATTATTATTATTATTATTATTATTATTATTATTATTATTGTTGTTGTTGTTACTATTACTATTGTTGTTATTATTATTGTTATTATTATTATTTTCAACATTATCACAACGTTTCTTCTTCTTCTTCTTCGTCTTCTTCTTCTTCTTCTTCTTCTTCTTCTTCTTCTTCTTCTTCTCCTCCTCCTCCTCCTCCACCCCACATTTGTCGTATTTGTTTTTTTACCTTTGCCATTACATTGTATGTGTAAATGCTGAACATGTATGGGAACAAAATGCAAGCCTGTCTTACCCCGCATTGAAAATCAAATGGTGTTTGTTATTTCACTTTCCACTCTGAAAGCTGCTTGTTGATCATGAATGTCTCAATTAAGTGGATCTAGGCAGTATCCGTGGCGAAGTGGTCAAGCCGTCTGCCTCGCGCTCCGAATGTTGTGGTTTCGATTCTGGGCTACGTCTTCTGGTTCACGAGTGCATTTTTCTTGGAGATTACTGGGGTTCGTCGCTGGAACTTCTGAGTTTGTGTTTTGGGCGACGCTTTCGGCAGGCCGCCCTGCGGAAAGAGACCGAGTCATGTGGGATAAATCTCGGTGCAATGAAGTCGATCCACTCGACATTTAAGAATTCTTTTTTTTTAAATTAAGTGGATCTAATGTGTAAGAAAACCTGTCTCTAATGACGTTCCACAATTAATACGATATAAAGATAACACTTTTAGAAATAAAGTAAATACAATTGCAGGCCATCAAGAACAACTTTCATCAGTGGCGGAACGTGGAAATTTTACCTGTTTTAGACGTGTCACAGTGGTGAACACTTCCCCGCGGAGCGAGCATGATCACCAGAAGTAATCCCCCACCTCCCTTGCCGCATTCTTCGACTCCTCTGCATTCCTTACCGTCATGACACCCTCTCAGACGCAATCCTCCAGGGAACAGTTGAGGTTAAACTGTGAAGACGAAGGCAGAGAAATCCTCGACTGATAACATACAAGAATGCACAGGATGCAGTGCTTCCACATTTGTGGGCGTTGTTGACGACAGAGAGCAGTAGAAAATACTAATTCCCCAAGCTTCCATCATGGTACCCCAACACATCTGTGTATAGACATCTCACAAGTTTCTTCCAATTGTTTTGTTTAGGGCTACAGTTCAATGGCTGCAGTCACTACGCAGAGTCAGACAAACACTACTGTTTTATTTTTAATTTTTACTCTCGCTCACTTTGAACACAAGTGTAGTCCAAACACGCTACTTGTAGTAGCACTGGGCTGAACTTTGCGTGTGGATTAGCTTTCTTTATTATCAGTGTTCCTCGCCATCAGGCGAACCCACTCCGACTTAAGAGGTACTTGTAATTTACATCTGCAAGTCAAGGACGAGAAGTCAACATTTTAGTCCAACTTAACCGGTGTAAGGGTTGAGTCCAATACCTCAGAATCAGCACACCGGATATTTAAAAAAGAGCGTCCTTATCTATTCGGCCATGCTAACCTCCAGAGTGTATATATGTCTCACAATTTCTTCCAGTTGTTTTGTTTAGGACTCAAGTTTAATAGCCGCTTACCATGCAGCCACCACGCAGAGTGCAAACTCTATTTTAACACTTACTTCCGATATATACACACCCATTCTATTACGATGAACTCATATCCTTTCCCCAAATTTATCCTTAATGACAACGTAGTTTAATAACAAACTATCTAAATGATGGTTTAAAAAAAACAAAAACCACGAATCTTCTTATTTTACCTTGATGTTTAACAGAAGTGTATATTTACTTTTGTAATGAGTGTGAAGCGTGGACAATGAACAGACAAGTGAAAAACATTTGATGGCTGTGGAAATGTGGTTTCTGAAGACAATGTAAAGAATATCATGGGCAGACAGAAAAACCAATGACCAAGTCCTACCAAAAAAAAAAAACAAATGAAAATCGTAAACTGATTAGAGACATTAGACTAGACAGTCAATATTTTTTGGTCACGTTATGAGAAGAAATAAACTGATGACAACTGGCAAACTGGAAGGGAAAAGAACAAGGGGAAGGCAGAGAAGTAAATACCTGGATGTATACTGTACATAACATGTGTAGAACACAAACAAACAATGGACCTTATCAGTAAGGAAGTCAGTAAAGAACCATTTTACACATCTTATCGCACATTGGGCCAATGGTTGTAGACTCGTGTTTGTATAGACCAATCGACGCTCAATTGTTGGTGTGGTCTGTATCACGCCGGATAACTTAAGTTGCCAAGACATTTATTGGTACACATAGTCCGGGTCGACCTGGGAGCCCAGGTCAATCTTAAGAAATCCGAATTGGAGATCCGTCAATTTTTAAAATCCGAATATTCTCCGATGTAGATCAAACGCATGATCAGCGGACCGGGAGACGAGCGTCTAGTCACTGTGCCCCCTCGGGTTCCTTATCGTATCAGACGCATGTCTTCGTCGTTGAAACCAAAAATACTGCTACAGAAGACAATAATTGCCGATGCTGTACGTTTGAAACGTCATTTACACAACATGTTTCTGTGGCTGTAGATGCAACAACAGGGGCTAATGTAGATTCAGAAACCACACCATCACCTATCTAACCAGAGTTGGCGAGCGTTAAATGCACTGTTATAACTTACGTAATAATCGGCAATGCAAAATAAAAATAAAAATGCACATTTCTGACCGACTATTAAGCCCAATAAACCAATTTCACAGTGGGTGTCGGCTGTGGAACTGACAACAGTGCTGCAAATGCGGTTCATGGGGCGAGTTACCTACTGGAGTAATTTGGAACTCGGTGCTTGAGTACGGCATGGCATTCACTTGTCCTGACAGCCCGAAGCTGTCAGTGGGCTAAACACATGTCAAGTCCATGAAATAGATGGATGACCTTTTAAATATAGTTTAGTTTAGTTTAGTCGACGGATCATACATCACGGCTACACGAGTGTAACCCACAAGTGCTCCGTTCTACTCCTAACTCATACCTGGGTCCGGAGAATCTCAGCTCAGTGCACTGACTCCGTAGCACCGGCGAGGATACTGATATACAGTACTTTGGGTAGATTTTTAACTCGAAATTTTGCCCGGGCAGCACCGTTAGCAACTCTGTTTCGATTTCCAACTGCCAAGGGATATTTTTACATGCTCAACAATACACACGGGCGTCCGATCTCACTACTCAGAGACCGGGGAAATTTTGTTACTAGAAGTCCACGTGCAAAAAAAGTCCCGATCCTCACCGGGACCTCCAGCACTCGAGGCGAACACCATACCTCGAGACCACTTACGTCTAACACAAGACCTTTTTAATATATGTTTATATAGAGGTTTCCCTGTTGTTGTATCGGTGTATGACTGTTGTTTGTGTGCTGTTGAAGGCTTTTGCCGCAACGTCTATTTTGTCACTTGTGATCATGTTCTTGTGTTGATACACTCATCATGGTTTAGATCTTGTTCTGGTCAGTACAGTTCTAAGGTGGACCCACCCTGCTCAGTAAATCAAAACGTAAATTAAAGACCCTTTACTATCCCTAGAGGCGTATAGAGAAATGTAGTAGAAACAACCACACAAAAAAGGAGGAATTTTCAGGAATCTTCTGTGATTATGTGACGTGTTAGAACCATCAAATGTTATAGTGTGCACGGGGGAATATGTGACTAGTCTTCCCCTCATCTAGCGAGCGTCGAGAGCTGGCATGGAAGTCTCATCGATAGTTACGTGTGCTTGTAACTTCAAGCCTGTATTTGGGGACTGGATTTATCCATTTTTGTATAACCGGTGGCCGGTATTTGGGGCAAATATGCCCAATAGTTTGTAATCAGCGGCCAGAATGGTTTGACATTTACAAGTGTTTGTAATGATAGGCCAGTACTAGGGTTGATATTTCCTTGTGTGTGTAATGATAGGCCAGTACTAGGGTTGATATTTCCTAGCGTGTGTAGCGATAGGACAATACCAGGAGTTATATTTACTTGTGTGTATAGCGATAGGCTAGTATTAGCGCTGATATTGTCTAGTGTTTGAGGCGATCGGCCTACACAAGAGCTGGTATTTCCTAGTATATGTACCGATAGACCAGTACCTGGGATGATATTTCCTAGCGTGTGGAGAGATAGGCCGGTACTAGGGCTAATAGTTTCAAGTGTTTGTAACGTCGAAACCAGTATTGTAATTTATGCTTGTCTTATAAAAGTTAAGCTGCAGCGTCGACAATTCGAGTATATACAATAGCACAATACTAACTGGAAGCCGCGTTAGCGTATTGGTGTATTGCCGGCCGGGTTCATGAGTTCGATCCTCATTGGTACTTATTCGAATTTTTTTTTTTTAATTGACCTGGATTCCCAGGTGGACCATATGTAATGGGTACCTTGAATTGCCTTTTAAAGGCAACAGGTAGGATGCTGAACACATCACCCACGGAGTGGCGATTGGTCTCTAAAGATATGAGTCTAGCATCACATGCCCGATGCATTTAACGCGTGCGGAAAGGCCCTTTACTTTACTGACAATAATACAATAATAAGTAACCACCAACTGCCAAACAAGTCTACATTAGCAAACCTGGACGGAAACAGGGCGTAAACTGTTGCAGGCGTGAAGAAACATTTATCAGTAAACAGGCATTATTTTCATGAAGTGTTTATATTTTATGACTCTGTCAATACAAGGTTCGCGTGTTGTGTTTAGCAGTTTGAGCTAACTCCTTCTACATCAACAAACGCCCTTAAAATACAGATAACACAGACCACACATTTGTCAATATTTTAATTCCGGTTTACATTATGCTTAAATACACACATTTTTTCCCCTGCTGCTCCGGGGATAAACTTTCATCCCCTGCGTGAATTTACAGAAGATAAAAAAAGGACATTTCTAAGCTAAGTTAGGCTCTCTTCTCTGGCAATTCCCAGTATGAGTTGCTGATAGATGATGTGCTGACGTCATCGATTAGCCGTAATAACGGGTTATAAATACAAGCACCCCCACACACAAAAAATCAGATACACGCATGGAGAAATAAGCCATCACACACTAGGACGCACACAACGCCAGCTTATGTATTCACAGAATCATGAAGATAGGGGAATAAAGGACAAACCCTGCCATTACTACGTACTTTCAGCATCATCATGTGCCTTGGAAGGGTTGCATGGGCGTTAATGTGTCCCGACAAATCTGGGTCATATATGTTCTGGATCAGTTGGTGATATTCATCCACGCGATCGTCATAAACCATCAAGTATCATTTCTATCTCTGTCACATCTACTGAAAGCGGATCTTTCCAGTCGTCTCGATGTTCTTCAATGCCTTTCTTCTCGTTATATGACTAATGAACACTGTTTGTCTGTTTCTTATAGCTGTGTGTAATGATCCACATTCGTTAGCCTCACCCAGGCACCCGTTGTTAGTTACTTTAGCCGTCCAAGGTACTTGCAACATACATCTCGTAGGAGGTCAGTATGGCCGAATTGGTCATCCAGTGTGTTGATGTAGAGGTAGCGGGTTCAACCCCTACACCGATCAGCTGGACTAAAATTTTAACTTCTCGTCCTTGACTTGGTTGCGTAAATTACAAGTATCTCAGAAGTAGGAGTAAGTTGGTTGGGGTGAGGGACACTGGTAATAAGGAAAACTAATCCACACTCAAACATCAGATCAGTGCACTTGAAATAGTAGCCCGTGTGTGGACTACGTTTGAATTCAAAACGAGCGAACATAAATAAAAAAAATTATCTCAGAAATAGCATCTACGCTATTCCCATTAGTTTCATAAATTTTTTCCTTCACATTTCAAGATTAACCTCGCCGGAAGTAATAGCTATTGAAAAACGTTTAACTATAGAGGAAATAAGTACACGAAATTATATAGAATGTATAAGACACTTTGAACAACAAGGAGCAGTGGTAGCGCAGTGGCTAGCACGCTTGCCTGCCGGCCTGGTTGTCATGTATTCAAATCCTTATCGAGACGGAGATATTATCATGTCCTAACATGAGGAAACTTCCTTGGATGTAAAGTTCTGTATGTGAAATAATTAGCTCGCGGAAACTTGATGCATCAAATGGATAAGAGTAATCAAGTAATAGGTAATCACAGAAGTGACTAGATATCATAGAACACACATAGGAGCAAAATAATTAACAATAGGAATTTCTTCCAGTTGCCTCGAAATAACGTTCTTCTCCTGGGGAAAAGTGCAACAAGCTGTGGTCCCAAACAAGCTTCCAGCACCAGGGAGGTCTTTCATACACAACTGTGGAACCACAGCTACTATAGCTAACGTCGCCCTACTTGTCTAGGCAGTGTACCTGGAAATGAAAGGAACGTTTCGCTTGCCTCCAAGACACCTCGAGAGGAAACGTTCAGATTGAGCAGAGGGAAAATTATCGTCATCATCATCATCATCATGATCATCATCATCATCATCATCATCATCCACTTTTGCCGTCAAACGTCGTTGAGTGGAATAGTTGGTGCTCCCACACCTGATGGGTGACACTGGGATAGAATAAGTCCGTGTGACTGTACAATGTTTTTTGAAGCATCAGTCCATTTTCTTCTGGGGCATGGTCTTGTTCTCGTATCAGATCTTCTCTGATGTTGTGTGAGTGCACTTAGTTGATGGTGTTGCATTCTAACGAAATGGCGAAACCATTTGATATTCTGTCTTTCAATATATGTGACACAAGGTGTTGATCCCACTATCTGTCCGATAACATTATTTCTTATGCGGTCTCGGATAGTTTGGTTGGCAGTTGTGGGATGTGGATTTTATATATGAGAATTATATTGTTAAAATTCTAGGGGATTTAGGTTTGATTCTCTTTTCACTTCTGGAATGCAAGGTGATCAGGGAAATTTACCACAAATACAAGGAAAAAACACTTCAATCCTTGAAACAATGGTATATGTGTGTAGGTTTCCCCTCCCACTTCTCACCTTCTAAAGTTTATATAGTGCTAGTGGACACTGGTTGTTTACAACATATAAAACAACCACTGTTGAACAAACATCAATACATTTTTGGACAAAGAGTTTAGGCATTAAATCAAGATCTGTAGTAACATATAGACAAATGTATTGACCACTGTGAGCTTCTTGAATATGTCTCACTTGACATATGTATACAATCACTTGAAATATGACATAGGTATACCTTTTCATGAAATATGACAGCAGTCTACAATCACAAATATATATTGACCATACTGAAATAATGGAACAGGTCTGGGATGAAATATGACATATCATAAACACATTAAAAAGTGCTATGCCCTGTTTCCCCAAAATTCAACATCATCAAAAACCCACCAATACATATCAGTTGGTTCCCAACACCATTGACCCTTAATTATTTTTAAAAACATTGGCATGTGTTCAACAAAATCAAACACTGCATTCATTACATGATACTAAACTAATTAATTAGTTGTTTACTGTCCTTTACTCTCCTTGTTGTACGGTTCAGTGTTCATCTCCAATGTATATTAGATCCTATTCCCATTATCTGGGTACCGAAATAAATGCACTCAGTTGTGTTCCTAATATGTATATCCACTGGTAATTGGCTGGTGAAAATCATACTCCATAATCCAAGAATAGAAATTACACACAATCACATAATCCCCTCCATGGGGCTAGAATTTTCGAATACTCTGTTGCCAGGAGGCTCGGTGCCTTTGTGAAATTGGGGCTTTAGGTTGGTCATACTTCAGGAGTTCCACTTAAGCTCTTGAAGAAGGTAATTCCCTGTATCACCATGTCTGATGAAAAGTTGACGTCCTTTCAGCTTTTCGGCTTCTAATCCCGAATCCCAATTTTGTTCACAAAGATTACACCCACCAAGTCGCTAGTCTATACCCATTCCACCCTTGATGATGGCATTTAGGCTGACGTTGGACCAGCATAGAGTCATTCGTTAGAATCTAGTCCATTAGTTAGTTAGTTAGTTAGTCGACAGATCATCCTCGTTGCACATCGAACCATTCAGTCCATAAGTGCTCGGATCCCCTCCTCAGCAAATCCCGCAGCGTGTAGCGGCTAACGACGCCAGTTCTGTGTTGGTTTATCAATCTTCTTTGGCTTCCTGCGTAGTGTTCTTGTTTGGCCACCCCTCTTTTAATTTGCTGCTCCTGCAGTCTGGCCATTGTTGTAGATTCACAGTCATCACTTGGTTCTCGCAAAAGTGTCACTTCTCGTAGAGCATTCAGAATGTCAGCCTGGTCCATGGCGCGTCCGCCCTCCACAGTAGCCTCACCTGAGAGCTTGTCAGACCGCTCATTTCCTTATTAGTTAGTTAGTTAGTTAGTCGACAGATCATCCTCGTTGCACATCGGACCATTCAGTCCAAAAGTGCTCGGATCCCCTCCTCAGCAAATCCCGCAGCGTGTAGCGGCTAACGACGCCAGTTCTGTGTTGGTTTATCAA
Source organism: Cepaea nemoralis (assembly GCA_014155875.1). Classification (NCBI taxonomy): domain Eukaryota; kingdom Metazoa; phylum Mollusca; class Gastropoda; order Stylommatophora; family Helicidae; genus Cepaea; species Cepaea nemoralis. The sequence goes on from JACEFZ010026237.1 coordinate 31,372, forward strand.
TCTTCTTTGGCTTCCTGCGTAGTGTTCTTGTTTGGCCACCCCTCTTTTAATTTGCTGCTCTCGCAGTCTGGCCATTGTTGTAGATTCACAGTCATCACTTGGTTCTTGCAAAAGTCTCACTTCTCGTAGAGCATTCAGAATGTCAGCCTGGTCCATGGCGCGTCCGCCCTCCACAGTAGCCTCCCCTGCGAGCTTGTCAGCCCGCTCATTTCCTTGTACTCCCGCATGACCTGGCACGAAGATGAAACTAATCTTTGCCAGCCGAGACCGCTCCAGAGGCAGCAACCATTCTCTTCGGATCGACCCCTCCTCTATCCTCTTGATCATGTTCATTGAGTCGCTAAGGAAACAAGCCCTAGTGAATGTCTGTGTCTCGAGCCATGTTATTGCTTTACTTACTGCCATGACTTCCATGGTCAGGCTACTTGTGGTTTCAGTGAAAGCACCAGAGTCCTCCTTCACAATTCTCCCTCCGGCCCGAGCTGTAAAGGCCCATGAGCTTCTCACATGTCGGACGACCGACCCATCTGTGTAGATGACCGCGTCACTGTCTAGCGAATTCTCGAAAATCAACGCTTGTACTTCAGCCTCCACAGCAGCCGGATTTTCTTGTCTGCATTTTCTATCTAGTTGGATGCAAACTGAAAAGGATGTGCAGAAGTCTGTTGGCACTTGCACCCACTCCTCGCCAGGTTCTAAGTCCTCAAGTGAACACACCTGTTGAAGAATGTCTTCGGCTTGACCCATCCACGACCGTCCTCTTTTTAACCTGCTGCCCTTCACCTTCCTAATTTCACTATGCAGTGGATGCTGTGTGTTTGCGTTAATTCTGAGGTAGGCGCGTGCCCTGCAAACTTGCATTCTCTCTTCAATGGTTGGAAAATCAAGAAGGTAGCGCATCGCCCTGCATGCTGTATCTCTTGTACATCCAAGAATAATGCGCATAGCTTCATTCTGTATCCTTTCCATCCTTTCTATCTGCTTATGGCTGAGAGTCAGGATTGCCATTGCATACTCCAAAACAGACATGACCAGCCCCTCGTACAGAAGACATAGATGGCGCTGCTCACAGTTTGCTGCCGCCATCACCCGCATCGCTGCCAAGCCCTGCTTGGCCTTTGTTATCACCTGGTCTATGTGCACATTATAAGCAAGGCTTCGATCAAACCGTATCCCCAGGTAATTCACTACCTGCGTTCTTTCCACCGTCTCTGAACACAGCATTACAGTTGGTGTTGGATTGTTGACAATATGATTATTCAACGAGAACCAAGTCACTGTTGCCTTTGTTGGGTTGACCATTGCCCCAGCTTCATCACACCAAGTACTTATGCGATTGAGTTCGGTTTGTAGTTCCACAGCAACCTCCTCTCTATCCTTACCCTGACGATACACTAAAACATCATCGGCATATGACAATGTCCTGCCAGGTCCAGTGATCTGCTCACTGGTGATTCTCACTGTGTAGGCGTTGAACAGTACCGGAGATAATGGTGATCCCTGTGGTAGGCCAGGATATATTGTTGTTGGTTCCGAAGTCCAACTGCCACATCTAAAAACTACTTTCCGTTGGAAGAGGGCTGCAGCGATCCAACTAAGGAGGAATGGACTTACGTTTAGTTCAAGAAGCTGAAACATTAAAAAATCCAGTGGTACTCTGTTGTATGCGTCCTCAAGATCAATCGCTGCAGCAACAGTTTCAGTGCCTGAGTGGAAACCTTCATAGACATCATGGGCAAAGACTGCTGCATTGGTCCAGGTTTCTCTTTTTGGACGGTACCCACCCAGGGTAGGTGGGAAAACACCTTGCCTCTCTAGTTGGCTTGATATTTTCCTCAATTTCCTCATTTCCTTGTACTCCCGCATGACCTGGCACGAAGTTGAAACTAATCTTTGCCAGCCGAGACCGCTTCAGAGGCAGCAGCCATTCTCTTCGGATCGACCCCTCCTCTATCCTCTTGATCATGTTCATTGAGTCGCTAAGGAAACAAGCCCTAGTGAATGTCTGTGTCTCGAGCCATGTTATTGCTTTACTTACTGCCATGACTTCCAATGGTCAGGCTACTTGTGGTTTCAGTGAAAGCACCAGAGTCCTCCTTCACATTTCTCCCTCCGGCCCGAGCTGTAAAGGCCCATGAGCTTCTCACATGTCGGACGACCGACCCATCTGTGTAGATGACCGCGTCACCGTCTAGCGAATTCTCGAAACTCAACGCTTGTACTTCAGCCTCCACAGCAGCCGGATTTTCTTGTCTGCATTTTCTATCTAGTTGGATGCAAACTGAAAAGGATGTGCAGAAGTCTGTTGGCACTTGCACCCACTCCTCGCCAGGTTCTAAGTCCTCAAGTGAACACACCTGTTGAAGAATGTCTTCGGCTTGACCCATCCACGACCGTCCTCTTTTTAACCTGCTGCCCTTCACCTTCCTAATTTCACTATGCAGTGGATATTGTGTGTTTGCGTTAATTCTGAGGTAGGCGCGTGCCCTGCAAACTTGTATTCTCTCTTCAATGGTTGGAAAATCAAGAAGGTAGCGCATCGCCCTGCATGCTGTATCTCTTGTACATCCAAGAATAATGCGCATAGCTTCATTCTGTATCCTTTCCATCCTTTCTATCTGCTTATGGCTGAGCGTCAGGATTGCCATTGCATACTCCAAAACAGACATGACCAGCCCCTCGTACAGAAGACATAGATGGCGCTGCTCACAGTTTGCTGCCGCCATCACCCGCATCGCTGCCAAACCCCGCTTGGCCTTTGTTATCACCTGGTCTATGTGCACATTATAAGCAAGGCTTCGATCAAACCGTATCCCCAGGTAATTCATTGCCTGCGTTCTTTCCACCGTCTCTGAACACAGCATTACAGTTGGTGTTGGGTTGTTGACAATATGATTATTCAACGAGAACCAAGTCACTGTTGCCTTTGTTGGGTTGACCATTGCCCCAGCTTCATCACACCAAGTACTTATGCGATTGAGTTCGGTTTGTAGTTCCACAGCAACCGCCTCTCTATCCTTGCCCTGACGATACACTAAAACATCATCGGCATACGATAATGTCCTGCTAGGTCCAGTGATCTGCTCACTGGTGATTCTCACTGTGTAGGCATTGAACAGTACCGGAAATAGAATCTAACCTATATGGCTCAGAGTCATTATTGGTAGCATCTGTGACTATGTCCAAGTTTGATCTGCACATACATGTATCTGAAGATGAATAATTCCAGTACACAGAGTCGCCAACAGTCCAATGATTTTTCTGCTGCGTGTGTTTACATAGTTACTCCACTAGATTCATTCGGTGTCTTTGGGTTGGTATTCAGGTGTAGGACCTGTGTTGAACTTGTTGTTATGATATATTTCAGTTGGTAGTCAGGTCTATAACCTGCTGTTGATGACTTGAGTCTTTCAGTTGGTGTTCAGATTTATGACCTGGTGTTGATATTTTTGTTATCTTGGTGTAGTTCAGTGTCTTCCCAAGTTCTTTGCGTTGGTTTTCGTATCTAAAACTTGGTGTTTTAGTGTCTTGAACCTTATGTTTGACTTTTGCTGCTGTGAGACTTTATTTCGAAGACTTATCCATTGTTGGATATCAACTTGGGAATCCAACCGACAGTTGAAGGATCCTCACTGTTGTTAGTTTTATTAAACTGGTAGGATTGTCCCATAGTTTCTTTGACCTCATTGATTGATGATGCTTCATGTGGTACCTCATAGAAGTAAAACAGGTTATCCTTTTGTATCTGTGTACTAGGTATATCATGTCGACCTTCTGATAAGACAGTCCATCCTGGGTATTCTGCCAGGAGTCAGAATATCAAACGATGAGTGTCGATCATCTTCGAATGTGTCTTTCGCTGGCTATGGCAGCTAATGAGTGCAGCAGTCAACATTGAGGTTTTTCTAGATCCAGACTATGTTTAGGACAGGCTACCATTTTATCACCCTTCCGGCTGATGACCCAGTTTCCGGGCTGGGTGGCGCAGTCCAAACAAAATCCAAACCACCACTTGTCCTTCTAGAGATAGGGATGACAAGAAAATACAACACAGGCATTAATATTTTGTGGTGTGATATCAATTTTACCACACAAATACAAACAACAAAAGGAGAGGAAGAAAGGAGTGGGTTTCCAAGTTCAATGTCCCTCCTTGCTTGTTGTAGAGCCATTCTGACTCTAAATGTGAGTAAAGTTTTTCTCACTCTGTATTCTTTCCCCTGTTGTTACTGAGACTTTTTTGATGTGTGAAGCCACCTTTCCATCCCAAAAATTTGATATTGTCTCTCGTACTTGAAGAGAAAAACCCATACATGGCCTTTTTTCTAAGCCCCCTCTTTTTTCCTTCGTAAAACGCACTAGCTAAGGCTTCAACATTTTCTTCTTTTGGGACTGACCTCACAAGGATTCTTACATCAACACATTAGTCCCCAGGGTAACATTAAAATGTCTACTCCCCACAGTAATAGTAAAAAACATGAAAGAATATATAAATCCATACCGAGAAATCAAACATGTACATTCCTTAGTATGAATAAAAAAAAACTTTTTGTATTGCCGGCCGGGTTCATGAGTTCGATCCTCATTGGTACCTATTCGAATTTTTTTTTTTTATTGACCTGGGTTCCCAGGTGGACCATATGTAATGGGTACCTTGAATTGCCTTTTACAGTAAAGGCAACAGGTAGGATGCTGAACACATCACCCACGGAGTGGCGATTGGTCTCTAAAGATATGAGTCTAGCATTTCATGCCCGATGCATTTAACGCGTGCGGAAAGGCCCTTTACTTTACTGACAATAATACAATAATAAGTAACCACCAACTGCCAAACAAGTCTACATTAGCAAACCTGGACGGAAACAGGGCGTAAACTGTTGCAGGCGTGAAGAAACATTTATCAGTAAACAGGCATTATTTTCATGAAATGTTTATATTTTATGACTCTGTCAATACAAGGTTCGCGTGTTGTGTTTAGCAGTTTGAGCTAACTCCTTCTACATCAACAAACGCCCTTAAAATACAGATAACACAGACCACACATTTGTCAATATTTTAATTCCGGTTTACATTATGCTTAAATACACACATTTTTTCCCCTCCTGCTCCGGGGATAAACTTTCATCCCCTGCGTGAATTTACAGAAGATAAAAAAAGGGCATTTCTAAGCTAAGTTAGGCTCTCTTCTCTGGCAATTCCCAGTATGAGTTGCTGATAGATGATGTGCTGACGTCATCGATTAGCCGTAATAACGGGTTATAAATACAAGCACCCCCACACAAAAAAATCAGATACACGCATGGAGAAATAAGCCATCACACACTAGGACGCACACAACGCCAGCTTATGTATTCACAGAATCAAGAAGATAGGGGAATAAAGGACAAACCCTGCGATTACTACGTACTTTCAGCATCATCATGTGTCTTGGAAGGGTTGTATGGGCATTAATGTGTCCCGACAAATCTGGGTCATATATGTTCTGGAACAGTTGGTGATATTCATCCACGCGATCGTCATAAACCATCAAGTATCATTTCTATCTCTGTCACATCTACTGAAAGCGGATCTTTCCAGTCGTCTCGATGTTCTTCAATGCCTTTCTTCTCGTTATATGACCAATGAACACTGTTTGTCTGTTTCTTATAGCTGTGTGTAATGATCCACATTCGTTAGCCTCATCCAGGCACTCGTTGTTAGTTACTTTAGCCGTCCAAGGTACTTGCAACATACATCTCGTAGGAGGTCAGTATGGCCAAATTGGTAATCCAGTGTGTTGATGTCGAGGTAGCGGGTTCAACCCCTACACCGATCAGCTGGACTAAAATTTTAACTTCTCGTCCTTGACTTGGGGGCGTAAATTACAAGTATCTCAGAAGTAGGAGTAAGTTGGTTGGTGGTGAGGGACACTGGTAATAAGGAAAACTAATCCACACTCAAACATCAGATCAGTGCACTTGAAATAGTAGCCCGTGTATGGACTACGCTTGAATTCAAAACGAGCGAACATAAATAAAAAAAAATTATCTCAGAAATAGTGTCTACGCTATTCCCATTAGTTTCATAATTGTTTCCATTCACATTTCAAAATTAACCTCGCCGGAAGTAATAGCTATTGAAAACCGTTTAACTATAGAAGAAATAAGTACACGAAATTATATAGAACTAGCTGACCCGGCCCGGCTTCGCCCAGTCCCTGGTGGGGAGCATCTCATTTAATTCATATAAGTAGTCATATAAGTTCTCGTTCCCGTTACCGACTGTCTGTCTGTCTGTCTGTCTGTCTGTCTGTCTGTCTGTCTTTCTGTCTTTCTGTCTGTCGTTCTGTCTGTCTGTCTGTCTGACCCGGACCGGCATCGCCCAACTCCTGGAGTGGAGCATCTCATTTAATTCATATAAGTAGTCATATAAGCTCCCGTTCCCGTTCCCGACTATCTATCTGTCTGTCTGTCTGTCTATATGTCTGTCTGTCTGTCTGTCTGATCCGGCCCGGCTTCGCCCAGCCCCTGATGGCGAGCATCTCATTTAATTCATATAAGTTCCCGTTCCGGACTGTCTGTCTGTCTGTCCCTCCCTCTCTGTCTGTCTGTCTGTCTGCCTGTCTGTCTAATCATTTATTGGTTGCAGTTAGAACAACCTTAGATAAACGAAGACCAACTTACAAAAAGCATTAGAAAGAGCACTTGAAAGGTCTTTACATCTTCCCCAACAATTAACTTGGGTAAATGGAGCGGCGGCAGCAGCATCAGCAGAAGAAGGAAAAGGAGGAGTAGGAGCTGGATGAGGAAGACTACATGACTGCATGACTACAGTAACGTCTTAAGCATAAAAAGATGAGTTACAATGTTATGCATTGTGCATTATTTTTATGAAAACTTTGAAACTATTATAACTGTCGCGAGATTGCCATGAGTTAAACAGATAAATATTCCCGACGTTTGCTTGGCGTGTATTTTCAGCACCATTATTTTACTAACTGGAAAAACACCGCGGATGTCAAAATCTCAGGACAATATTTGTAGCTGCACGTGTACATCTATAACGGATTTGGAACGGTCGGTGTTGATGGTGACAGGTCCTGGCATCGCCTTGATTAGTTTGTCTACATTTGAATGTAAATGGAAGCAGTGGGGTCAGCCCATCTACACATTTGGTGTTGAGTGAGAAGGAAGGGATACACCGAGTTGGCAGTTCATTACCAGTTAGAATCACATATATTGTCACCACGGAACAGAAGATTGACAAGTTTGTCAACATTTGAATGCAGATGGAAGCCGTGAGATCACAATGGCAGATGTAAAACGGAAGTACTTAGTAGGGAGAAAACAGTACATATGTCAATTCTTGGTTTCCGGAACATGAAGAGTTTGACGGGGTTATTTGCAACTGTTTGTTGGAAGTCGTCATAAAATTCGCTGGCTTGTTTTGAGAATCTTAACAATTACTGACAACTTTGACAGGATTTAAGCCCGGAAAAATAGATCCTTGCAAATGGTTGATATGTCCAAATAACACCTGTGTGGGGGAGAAGAGGATAAAGTCACGTGGACAACTTTGGTAGTTTGCCATATAAACTCTAGTTGTGACCAGCTAGGGAGGACTTGAAATTATGCTTTAGTCAGAGTGCCAGGGCACGGCAGCGCCTAGTGGAAATAATATCTACCGTGTGTTAATTAGTGACTTAATTTTACACGTGCCTATAATGGCAGATGTAGATATGATTGATAGGACTGCAGTGGTGCCATTTAAGGTATAACCTATTATAATATATTCGTTATAATTACTTTAGGCAGTAGCCTTGTTAAACTATAGTGTGATGATTAGCACTGTTAGTGGAAACTAGCTAGAGTAGGGAAGTGATACTTGACTCTGTTAGCTAGAATAGATTAGTGAAGTGTTGATAAGCTTTACTAGTTGAGAATTGAGTAATGAGGGATAATTGGGATTTCCCGTAGGTGTCCCTTGTGGGAGGGGTTCCACATTCTGTTTGCTGATTTTTTCTTTGTCATAACCTGATTCGATTCTAGGTGGGTAGCTAATCTGCTCTATGACTAAGTCTAGTTAGCTAACGATCATTAGGCAAGGTGATAGGCTTACACTCAGCCGAAAGAATCATGAACTAGTACTATCACCAGGTGTGTTGTTTCTATCCTAGGTTCCCTACCAGATCCAAGGAAGCTCAATAAAGTTTTGGGAAGGAAGAAAATCCCAGTCTGAAGAACACCAGTTCGGCAATCAATAAAGATTGCTTACAGACGTGAATTAAAAGCTAGAGGGAGGTTGATTCACCCAACATAGTGAAGATTACATTTGCACCATACAGCATTAAACAGTGGTAACGAACCGAGAACCGGTTAAGAGTAACTAGTGTTAGTACAGTAACAATTAACATTAGTAATTAGCACTTGCGGACTGAATGGTTCGATGTGCAACGAGGATGATCTGTCGACTAACACTTAACTTTACTAACTGTGTAAACACTAGAAAAGAACTTGTGCAGTTGGTTAGAGAACATTAGGAACGGACATTGTGTAGAGTGAATCCGGTCCATAAGTAACTGTTCATACCACCGGTGTCTATTTCTCATGTTCATGAAATGGGATTACCAGAGGTCTACAGAAGCAAAGCAGTATCCGGCAGGATGGTTCCGGCAACGGGTGAGACGTACTTGTTCTGACGTAACGTGCTGTGGTCTATCTTTGCTGTGATCAGCGGACTGAGCTGATGTCTGAGAGTCAGATTCTCTACACTTTATAGAACACGTCACACATTTTCTTCGCATACACGTCTCATACACGTTACACTTTTATTTTAATAAATTAATCTGTATTAATTTCTAGAAGTAAGAGTTGTTGAGTATGTTGCGTTGGGGAAGTATGAGAAGGGGGCATAGTACGACAGTGTGAGAGTGATAGGAAAAGGTGTCCATAGGCTGATGGAGTGTGTTGGACGGAAGCTGGTGGATTCTCCAGAATATTGAGGGGGAAAAAAAATAATATTATAATGTGGGTGTCGGATCTCCTCACTCCAGGGACGACACTTTAAAGGAGGACACGACATTACTGGGGGCTCGTAAACGTGATATTTGGACAGTGGGATCTATCGTAAACGTGATCTTTGGACAGCGAGATCTCCCGTAAACGGAATCCTTGGACAGCGAGATCTCCTGCAAGCAGGAACGTTTGACAGGGGGATCTTCTGACAACGGGGTCTTTTGACACGGGATCCTTAGTTATAAAAGGGAGATATCATTTTGGAGAATCCAGCTAGAGTGAATGTGGATAGGGGTTAGGATTAATATCTTACCTGTTCACACTTCACACGTCTGCATAGGTCTGTGGTCCTGATTCTACTCTTGTCACTGAGTGAATGTACTGTGTGTGGTAATATCGAGATTTATAGTACTTGTTCATATATCGGTATAGTAATTTGCAGTTATATTGTACTAGACCTGCTAGCTTACCTCTCTGTATAATGGCCACCCCTAAACTTAGCACGTTAGAATTAAAGGAAAGGGGGGAAGAAATGGGATTGGCGGGGTCTGCTCTAACGGATTACATACAGGAAGTGGAGAGAGAGTATCGTCAAGCAGAAAGGGATGATCGAAAGGCCGAGCTGGAATTGAGAAGGATGGAGTTGGAACAAGCAGCTAAGAAATTGGAAGCTGAGCAAGCAGCTAGGAAATTTGAAGCTGAGCAAGCAGCTAGGAAATTAGAAGCTGAACAGGAAGCACAGAAAAGGGAGCACGAGTACCGGATGAGGGAACTCGAGTTGAAGAGTCAATCTAATGGAGAAACTGAGGGAGCAGTTGGAGGTTCCTCCATCCCAGGATCAACACCAGTAGGTGGACATGGGTACCATGCTATGAAGTTTCCTTTAGCGGTCTACGAGGAGGACAAAGAGAAGATTGACCAATACCTTCAACGCTTCGAGGCTATGTCAGTTGCTATGGGTCTGGAGCGTAACAAATGGAATCTTAAGCTATCCCAGGGATTACGCGGGACAGGATACGAGGTTTATACTCGCCTGCCACCAGGACATGAGAACAATTATGATGAATTAAAGACGGCTCTGCTGAAACGATTCGAGGTTACATCGCATACCTACCGGAAAAAATTTCGAGCAGCGAAACGAGAACCGGGAGAGTTGTTTGCCGCCTACAGTTTGCGTCTTAAATCTTATCTCCATAAGTGGATGGATTTGGCTGGGTTCGCACATGACTATGAGAGTCTGGAAGAGCTCATGGTGGTCGACCAGCTGAAGAAGCAAATGTCTAAACCTCTCAGGACGTTCCTGGGAGAACAAGGAGCGGAACGTATTGACCTCGTGAATAAATTAGCAGAACGGTTCGTCGAGGTACATGGGGAGGCAGGGGAAAACCTTTCCACCAACACCAAAAGTCAAGAGAAACATGACAAGAAGAAAGCCAAAAACGCAGGAACAAAAAGGTGGGAACCTTATGGGCAAAAATCAGAGGATAGTTCAGAGAAGAAGAAGGAGGGAAGCAAGAGCACCTCAAGCTCTACACCTAAACGACCGTGGTCGGAGAAGTGGTGTTCAATTTGTAAGTCACCCTCTCACAATACGAGGGACTGCAAATCGAAGGCTAAGAACCCTCATTTTGCAGCATGTCAAGTGACTTCCAAGGAGGTTGTCACGGAAAATGCCAAGGTCAACAAGGAAGCTCGCCACCAGGAGAGCTCATTCAAGTCCGACAATAGAAAATCTAGGACAGGGAAATGGTGCAACGAATGCAAGTCAAACACGCACAATGCTATTGACTGCAGGGGAAAGTCAGGAGACACTCAATTCGTCGTGTGCTCAGGGAAACCTAAGGTGGAGCCCACCGAACAGGTCGAGACCGAGGAAGAGACTCCAGACCAGGAAAAACCACCTGTAGTGGAATTGGTAGAGGTTAACGGTCGTCAAGTGGAGTGTTTATACGACACAGGACTGGACGGGGAGGCCGTGATTTCTGCGGATCTAGTACATCCAGAACAATTCACAGGTGAAACATTGGATATACAGCCTGCACAGAAGAGTGCTGTAACCATGAAGTTGCCCATTGCTAATGTGGAGATTCGGTCAAGGTACGTCACCGGCACCATCAAGGCCGCTGTATTGACCGATCCCATTTTTCCAGTCATCCTAGGTTGCCGGTATGTCTTTCTGGGAATGCCCAGGGAGCCTATTCATATGGGAGCAATGCAGACTCGCTCTCAGGCGAAAACGGAAGAGGCAGACGCAATTGTGACTAACCCAATGCCGGGGGAGCTACGAACTGCCCAGAGTGAGGATGATACTTTACATCCTTGCTACAAAAAGCTGCAGAAAAGTGCTGATCCACCAGGACGGGGGCAGTACTACATGAAGAATAGGATACTCTACAGGAGAGCAGGAAGGGGAGACAACCTATACGGTCAGTTGGTCGCCCCAAAAGCTCATCGGTCCCAGATTCTTCATATGGGGCATACCATCTCCTTTAGTGGACACATGGGTATTGCCGCCACCATGCAGCGGATTTCCTGCACTACTATTGGCCGGGAATGACAGATGATGTGCGTCGGTATGTGAAGTCATGCCCTGAGTGCCAGAGGGTGGCACCGAAACACTGGACAGCACCGGTGATGTTGGGTGAGATGCCCATCATGAACTCTCCTTTCGAGAGGGTAGCCATCGATATCGTGGGTCCACTTCCCAGGACTAGGAAGAGGAACATGTATATACTCACAATGGTGGATTGCTGTACAATGTGGGGTGAGGCTATACCGTTGACCACGATTGACTCGAAAAGAGTGGCGGACGCACTGATGGAGGCCTTTACCAGATTAGGCTTTCCGGATCAAATTCTGACGGACAATGGATCTCAGTTTTGTGGAAAACTCATGGAGGAGGTATTTAGGGTGTTTCACTCTAACCACATACATACCAGCCCTTACCACCCTCAAGCCAATGGACAAGTGGAGCGTTTCAACGGCACGTTGATGACAATGCTCAGGAAATTAGCGCAGGAAAACCTGATAGGTGGGATGAATATATCCCAGCAGCACTTTTTGCCTATCGGGAAGTTCCTCATGGCTCAACAGGACTACCACCCGCTACGTTGCTGTTTGGTCGTCCAATCAAAGGACCGTTGGAAGCCATGTTGAGGAGTTGGACTGAAGAGGGGACGTCAGAAGAAGTGATCTCATCCTACAAATACGTCGAGGAACTGAAAGAAAAACTCCACAAGGGATGGACTCTGGCAAATCAAAACTTGAAAAAGGCCAGGAAAAGACATGCGGCTTACTACAACCGTAGGTCTAAAGAAAGATCTCTAGAGGTGGGAGATAAAGTCTTGTTGCTACTCCCAACGGGAAACAACAAACTGGAGATAGGTTGGCAAGGACCATTTCCCGTGGAAAGGGTGATATCCAGAACCAACTATCAGATCCGGATCCGGGGAAAGTCGAAGATTTTCCATATCAATCTCTTGCGGAAATACGAAGAGAGACCCGGAGACAAGGCAGCTCACCTCATGGCAATGGCAGTTGCAGTGGAGACAGAAGTGGGAACCAGCGAGGGCAGGGAATATCCCTTAGTACACCAGGAAACCTATAGGGATGTACAAGTGAACCCTGATCTGACCTCCCAGGAGAGGGAAAGGATAACCCAGGTTCTCAAGTCTCATAAGGAGATACTGACTGATAAACCAGGACGAACGAGGTTGGTGGAGTTCGAGATGACTTTGACCACACAGGAGCCTGTTCGCCAAAAGGTTTACCCAGTGCCATTCTCTAAAGAAAAGGCCCTGGAGGAGGAAATAAAAAAACTGCTGGAGGATGACGTGATTGCACCATCCACATCCCCATACAATGCGGGGGTAGTTTTGTTACGCAAACCAAGTGGAGAACACAGGTTGTGTATAGATTACCGACTGCTGAACAGTCATACACAGTTTCAGGTGGAACCTTTGCCGAATCCAACTCAGTTATTCGCTAGGCTCCATAAGGCTCGGTACTTTTCAAAGGTGGATCTGAGTCGGGGGTACTATCAGATACCAGTCAAACCGGAGATTCGACCACTGTTAGCTTTCAGTACACCCAGTGGACACTACGAATTCAAGGTCATGCCCTTTGGACTCAGCAATGCACCTAGTGTGTTTACACGCATGATGAGGACTTTACTAGATCCGTTACAGGATCCGTCCATCATCTCATTCATGGATGATATTCTGATTTCCAGTGACAGCCTGGATGACCACTTACAATCCTTGGAGAGAGTGTTTAATAGGCTCAAGGAAGCAGGGCTTACTGCTCGTCCAACCAAGTGCATGATTGGTTACCAGACTCTGGAATTTCTAGGTCACACCATCACTCCAGGACACATTGTTCCAGAAGAGAAGAACCTGGAGAAAATCAGAAATGCACCAAGGCCAAAAACGAAGAAGGATGTGCGATCTTTTCTCTCGTTGTGTGGGTTCTACCACAAATTTATCCCACATTTCACTGAACTGGGAGCTCCGTTGACCGAAACCTTGAAAAAGGGATTACCGGATCAAATCATTTGGACACCAGAATGTGAGAATGCCTATAGTCAGTTAAAGGAGGCCTTGGTCAGCAAACCTGTATTACAGCTCCCTGACCTTTCCAAACAATTTGTGTTGAGAACAGATGCGAGTGCGATTGGAATTGGAGCCGCTTTGTTACAGGAAGGAAAAGACGATGCTTCGGTTTTGAAACCTGTAGCATACGCAAGTAAGAAACTTCTACCGGCGGAGAGGAATTATTCAACCGTCGAGAGAGAATGCTTGTCCCTCGTATGGGCAGTGCAAAAATTTCAGCCATATTTGTATGGAGTTAAGTTTCGGGTTCAGTCGGATCATCAGCCCCTGATGTTCCTGGCTACTTCTCAGAAGCTCAACGCACGTTTGATGCGTGGTCGTTGTTACTTCAACCGGATAATTTCACAGTAGAGTACATTCCTGGGAAGGAAAATGTTGGAGCGGATTTCTTGTCAAGACACCCAGCTCCTGAAGAAGAGGAATGAATTATCTGGATTTAACTCATGGTGGAGGAGAGTGAGATGGACTACTCTCTTAAGAGGGGGCCTATGTCGCGAGATTGCCATGAGTTAAACAGATAAATATTCCCGACGTTTGCTTGGCGTGTATTTTCAGCACCATTATTTTACTAACTGGAAAAACACCGCGGATGTCAAAATCTCAGGACAATATTTGTAGCTGCACGTGTACATCTATAACGGATTTGGAACGGTCGGTGTTGATGGTGACAGGTCCTGGCATCGCCTTGATTAGTTTGTCTACATTTGAATGTAAATGGAAGCAGTGGGGTCAGCCCATCTACACATTTGGTGTTGAGTGAGAAGGAAGGGATACACCGAGTTGGCAGTTCATTACCAGTTAGAATCACATATATTGTCACCACGGAACAGAAGATTGACAAGTTTGTCAACATTTGAATGCAGATGGAAGCCGTGAGATCACAATGGCAGATGTAAAACGGAAGTACTTAGTAGGGAGAAAACAGTACATATGTCAATTCTTGGTTTCCGGAACATGAAGAGTTTGACGGGGTTATTTGCAACTGTTTGTTGGAAGTCGTCATAAAATTCGCTGGCTTGTTTTGAGAATCTTAACAATTACTGACAACTTTGACAGGATTTAAGCCCGGAAAAATAGATCCTTGCAAATGGTTGATATGTCCAAATAACACCTGTGTGGGGGAGAAGAGGATAAAGTCACGTGGACAACTTTGGTAGTTTGCCATATAAACTCTAGTTGTGACCAGCTAGGGAGGACTTGAAATTATGCTTTAGTCAGAGTGCCAGGGCACGGCAGCGCCTAGTGGAAATAATATCTACCGTGTGTTAATTAGTGACTTAATTTTACACGTGCCTATAATGGCAGATGTAGATATGATTGATAGGACTGCAGTGGTGCCATTTAAGGTATAACCTATTATAATATATTCGTTATAATTACTTTAGGCAGTAGCCTTGTTAAACTATAGTGTGATGATTAGCACTGTTAGTGGAAACTAGCTAGAGTAGGGAAGTGATACTTGACTCTGTTAGCTAGAATAGATTAGTGAAGTGTTGATAAGCTTTACTAGTTGAGAATTGAGTAATGAGGGATAATTGGGATTTCCCGTAGGTGTCCCTTGTGGGAGGGGTTCCACATTCTGTTTGCTGATTTTTTCTTTGTCATAACCTGATTCGATTCTAGGTGGGTAGCTAATCTGCTCTATGACTAAGTCTAGTTAGCTAACGATCATTAGGCAAGGTGATAGGCTTACACTCAGCCGAAAGAATCATGAACTAGTACTATCACCAGGTGTGTTGTTTCTATCCTAGGTTCCCTACCAGATCCAAGGAAGCTCAATAAAGTTTTGGGAAGGAAGAAAATCCCAGTCTGAAGAACACCAGTTCGGCAATCAATAAAGATTGCTTACAGACGTGATTAAAAGCTAGAGGGAGGTTGATTCACCCAACATAGTGAAGATTACATTTGCACCATACAGCATTAAACAGTGGTAACGAACCGAGAACCGGTTAAGAGTAACTAGTGTTAGTACAGTAACAATTAACATTAGTAATTAGCACTTGCGGACTGAATGGTTCGATGTGCAACGAGGATGATCTGTCGACTAACACTTAACTTTACTAACTGTGTAAACACTAGAAAAGAACTTGTGCAGTTGGTTAGAGAACATTAGGAACGGACATTGTGTAGAGTGAATCCGGTCCATAAGTAACTGTTCATACCACCGGTGTCTATTTCTCATGTTCATGAAATGGGATTACCAGAGGTCTACAGAAGCAAAGCAGTATCCGGCAGGATGGTTCCGGCAACGGGTGAGACGTACTTGTTCTGACGTAACGTGCTGTGGTCTATCTTTGCTGTGATCAGCGGACTGAGCTGATGTCTGAGAGTCAGATTCTCTACACTTTATAGAACACGTCACACATTTTCTTCGCATACACGTCTCATACACGTTACACTTTTATTTTAATAAATTAATCTGTATTAATTTCTAGAAGTAAGAGTTGTTGAGTATGTTGCGTTGGGGAAGTATGAGAAGGGGGCATAGTACGACAGTGTGAGAGTGATAGGAAAAGGTGTCCATAGGCTGATGGAGTGTGTTGGACGGAAGCTGGTGGATTCTCCAGAATATTGAGGGGGAAAAAAAATAATATTATAATGTGGGTGTCGGATCTCCTCACTCCAGGGACGACACTTTAAAGGAGGACACGACAATAACTCATATGCCGGTATATAACTATTGACACAGAGTTTATAAATCTTTGAAAACGATGCAACAATATGACTATAAGTTATACAGAAAAGTTATGCCCCTTGAAATAACTTTTACAGAGTTAAGTCCCCTCGCTGTATAGAAATTACAATGAAAAATGAAAAATGAAATAATATTGGGTAAGCAGCCGATTTCACACTAAAAAAATATCACAGTGGGCTGCCCTGGAATGAAAGGAAGACGTGTAGAAAATTTCATCTCAATCGGATGTGCCGTTCGCGGGCGCATAAAGGACATACGGACATACAGACAGACGGAGATCGCCTTTTATATATAAGATGTATAAGACACTTTGAACAAAAAGGAGCAGCGGTAGCGCAGTGACTAGCACGCTTGCCTGCCAGCCTGGTTGTCATGTATTCAAATCCTTATAGAGACGGAGATATTATCATGTCCTAACATGAGGAAACTTCCTTGGATGTAAAGTTCGTTATGTGAAATAATTAGTCACGGAAATTTGATGCATCAGATGGATAAGAGTAATCAAGTAATAGGTAATCACAGAAGTGACTAGATATCATAGAACACACATAGGAGCAAAATAATTAACAACAGGAATTTCTTTCAGTTGCCTTGAAATAACGTTCTTCTCCTGGGGAAAAGTGGAACGAGCTGGGGTCCCAAACAAGCTTCCAGCACCAGGGAGGTCTTTCATATACAATTGTGGAACCACAGCCGCTATAGCTAACGTCGCCCTACTTGTCTAGGCAGTGTACCTGGAAATGAAAAGAGCGTTTCGCTTGCCTCCAAGACACCTCGAGAGGAAACGTTCAGATTGAGCAGAGGGAAAATTGTCGTCATCATCATCATCATCATCATCATCATCATCATCATCATCATCATCCACTTTGCCGTCAAACGTCGTTGAGTGGAATAGTTGGTGCTCCCACACCTGATGGGTGACACTGGGATAGAATAAGTCCATGTAATTGTACAATGTTTTTTGAAGCATCAGTCCATTTTCTTCTGGGGCATGGTCTTATTCTCGTAACAGATCTTCTCTGATGTTGTGTGAGTGCACTTAGTTGATAGTGTTGCATTCTAACGAAATGGCGAAACCATTTGATCTTCTGTCTTTCAATATATGTGACACAAGGTGTTGATACCACTGTCTGTCCGATAACATTATTTCTTATGTGGTCTCGGATAGTTTGGTTGGCAGTTGTGGGATGTGGATTTTATATATGAGAATTATTTTGTTAAAAGTCTAGGGGATTTAGGTTTGATTCTCTTTTCACTTCTGGAATGCAAGGTGATCAGGGAAAATTACCACAAATACAAGGAAAAACCACTTCAATCCTTGAAACAATGGTATCTGTGTGTAGGTTTCCCCTCCCACTTCTCACCTTCTAAAGTTTATATAGTGCTAGTGGACACTGATTGTTTACAACATATAAAACAACCACTGTTGAACAAACATCAACATTTTTTGGACAAACAG
This sequence comes from Cepaea nemoralis, assembly GCA_014155875.1. Taxonomy (NCBI): domain Eukaryota; kingdom Metazoa; phylum Mollusca; class Gastropoda; order Stylommatophora; family Helicidae; genus Cepaea; species Cepaea nemoralis. The sequence continues at coordinate 49,129 of JACEFZ010026237.1, forward strand.
TTAAGGCATTAAATCAAGATCTGTAGTAACATATAGACAAATGTATTGACCACTGTGAGCTTCTTGAATATGTCTCACTTGACATATATATATACTGTCATGAAATTACTGTGGATTAACCAGATGATGATAATACAGACAGTCTGATTCACGGCATGTATTCAAGGCCACAATTGTTGTTAACCAGTACAGAAAAACAAGTCGGATCCAAGTAGAATTGCCCAACTAGGGACATGAAACAGTCCCGTCTTTCATTGAGAATTCTCCGACATAAAAGGAATTGGCGGCTTGTTATTGAAACCCGTTGTTGGGAGAACGCAGGAACTCGCTACCTTGTTTTGGAAGTAGCAACAAGGGGAATCACTTTTGCATTGATTAAACCAAGGGGACTTAAGATTTCTGGAAATAGTTAGTGCCCTTGGGGAACACCTGCGTGACATCAAAGACTTCACTGGAACACTCCCAGCTCTTGACAGATACAAGACTTGTGTACATTAGTGTGGCCAAGGAAATTGACTAGGATTGACGTGTTTTGTTACCGCAGTTATGAAGTTCGGAGAGCTCTACAGTGTTAGATTAATTAAAAATTAAATAACATGTGTCTTTATGGCGAAGTGTAGAGGCCATCCAGGAATGATGCGGTATTGCATAAGGTAGTATTAATAGAACATTTAAGCCTAATTAATATAAGCAGTTGCCTTGGTAAAACTAGCTAGAGTAGTGAAGTGATGATTAGCTCTGCTAGTGTGAGTAGTGTAGCAGGGTGATATTTGGAGAGATTAGGAATTGGTTGGGAGGTGGGGAAAGTGTCCAATAGTGGGATCTTTCAGTGGGTTGCCCACTGGGGTTCTGCACGCTGTTTATTGGTCTTTCCTTGTCATAACCTGATTCAGATTGGAGGGGATGAGCAACTCTGCTCTATGACAGAGTTGGTTCACTGATAAAAATCTCTGAGCAGGGCAGTAGGCCTACCTTCAGCTAGTAGGGATTAGTATCAGGCGGGCTTCACCAGATGTGGTCTCTTTCTCTAATAGGGTTCCCCTACGTCTATGAGGAAGCTCTACACTGGGTTTGATGGAGGGCAACTCTCAAGAAGAACATCCAATGAACATTCATTTTATGTTTATATGATGGATAAATACCCAGAAGAAAGTGCAATCGGCACTGTTTATGCTAGGCCTAGGATCCAGAGGGTCCATACGAAACTGGCTCAGTGGAGTAAGACATTATAAACGATTCATTTACAATAGGGATTTACCCAGGGTGGGTGATACTCGTTTCTTCACCACATACCACTGAACAATAGAGTCTAGAGAAAGACATTTTAACATGAAGTTCTCGTGGAATAATTTAGTACAGTGAAGAAGTACTTTAGAACAGTTTGTGTGTGACAATCTATGAACATGGATTAGAACAAATGTGAGACCTGTGACATTAAAACCTAGTTCTCACGGTACATTGATCCGTACTTATTGGAGTTATAGGGACTATAGTCTTTAAAGTGATTGACAGATCCATGAGTAAGGTTATACAATAACTATTTTTTGGTGGATCATGCATCTAGTCGACCCAGTGGATCCCGGAGAATGTCAACGTCTGGAAGAAGAGGCGCATCAATCGGTGAGGTGTTCACGTACTAAGCTATCATGCTGTGGTGTACCCTTGCTATGATGACCATCTGACTTGGGCTCCTGATCTGCTGCTTTGAGTCTACATACACACTAGAATATTCGACACACATTCTACAAAGTACACACACCCACCTCTCACACTCATACTCTTTGCTTTAATAAATTATTTTGTATTTATTTGTTAAAGCTAGAGTTGTTGAGTATGTTGTGTTGGGGAAGAGTGAGAGGGGGCATGATCTAGGGGTGAGTGAGAGTGAGAAAGAGGTGTCTGCAGACTGACGGAGTTTTGTGGGCGGAGTCTGGTGGTTTCTCTAGGACAATAATATTGGGTTAATAAAAATGTGGGTGTTGATTCCCCTCACTCCAGGGACGATACTAAAGTAAGAAGGGATAGCTTACGACATATACATTCACTTGAAATATGACATAGGTATACCTTTTCATGAAATTTGACAGCAGTCTACAATCACAAAAATATATTGACCATACTGAAATAATGGAATAGATCTGGGATGAAATATGGCATATCATAAACACATTAAAAAGTGCTATGCCCTGTTTTCCAAAAATTCAACATCATTAAAAATCTACCAATGCATATCAGTTGGTTCCCAACACCATTGACACTAAATGATTTTTAAAAACATTGGCATGTGTTCAACAAAATCAAACACTGCATTCATTACATGATACTAAACTAATTAATTAGTTGTTTACTGTCCTTTACTCACCTGTTGTACGGTTCAGTGTTCATCTCCAATGTATATTAGATCCTATTCCCATTATCTGGGTATCGACATAAATGCACTCAGTTGTGTTCCTAATATGTATATCCACTGGTAATTGGCTGGTGAAAATCATACTCCATAATCCAAGAATAGAAATTACACTCAATCACATAACCCCCTCCATGGGGCTAGAATTTTCGAATACTCTGTTGCCAGGAGGCTCGGTGCCTTTGTGAAATTGGGGCTTTAGGTTGGTCATACTTCAGGAGTTCCACTTAAGCTCTTGCTTACAGCAGCATGACGTTAGTGAACGCTGTGATATAATTTGCCAATTGCTGCTAGTATTCGGAGTGTTATTTATCAGAAATAACTTATGCCGCATGGTCCAGTCTTCTGAATATTGCAAGCAATTTATGAGCATCAATCTTCGCTTCTGTCCCTACCACAGCGAGGTGATGCGGGTTGAAGGCACACCCTATCCGAACTTACAATTATATCATGTGTTTCTTTCTTTGTTCTTGAATTTATATTCTCAAACATGGCATTTCCCTAGCAATATTTTATTAAATGATTACATGTTCCTCACACCAATGGCGTGGTTACTAATATGTTAACAAGGAAATTGTACCAAAATTTGGCACGATAGCTTGAGTTACAGATTAGCAATTAGCAAAACAATTTCCCCACCATAAACGTACTTTTATAAGATGTGTGATCAGTAGTCTGCTTCCACATGGAGAGAAAGATTTTTTTTTTTTTTGAAAATGTTCTTTATTTAGAGTTGAATACTCTATAGTACATAGATTATTTGCAGATTTATAGCATTGATAGTGATATAGTTTCACAATGCATAGAATAAGTTAAACATAGGAATATGAAAGTGTAAAACATAGGACAAATTTGATAGCTTGGCACAAACATGGCGCTCAGTAGTAAAAATCAATCAAACTCTACAAGAATTGTTGATTTTTCATTTTAACAAATTCTTAATTAACACAATAGTATATGTACATTATCAAAATACATAAATACGTATTAATAATGTAGATTTAACATACCAATTGCTCCAGAGAATGACATATTTTTGGGCTAAACTACCCTCCCCACAGGGGAGGCTTAACGTGTCTGTCTCCTGTGTTCGCCTGAACCAAAATGGCTAATAAAATCCCCTTGTTTCACAATCAAGCCGGTCTGGCCAAGTACTTGCCTAAACTAAGGCCAAACAAAGTTGACTGCCCTGCGGGTTAGTTTAGCTCTGTTTTTCCCCAAAAAGTAAGGTATTTAAACAGTAATCCAGAGGGCCTGTAATATTTTAAGGGCGTCAATGCTAGGAAAGGGTAAGGACGTTTTAAAATACTACAGCAGTTATCCTCAAGCATCCCATCTCACAGGTGTTGATCTATAAATGATCGTCTGGTGCACGGGAAAACATAAATCAACAACCACATGCGGCAGTGATTGATGGAATAAGTAATCTAACTCAGCACTAGCAGGAAGGTTCGTGATGGAGGACGAAGCATAGGTGTGCAGAACCAGTTGGTCAATAAAAGCCATGCCCTTGAGGGTGATGGATCACATATGTGTCTTGTTCCGAGTGTTGTGACGTCTGTTGTGAATGACATTCTCAGAAATTATAATCGTTGAATCTGGTGAGGGGGAATTGTCTCCATCCATTTTACTCCACTAGAGGTCTCCGAAACATCTATCAATCAATCATGAGCAAGTATAACATACAAATTCAAATGAGAGATTTACCCTTGATCCAATTAATCAAGACTATGATAGGCTGGCTGGACTGTGTACACGTGGTACACGAGTCCTACATCTGGAAAACTGGATAAAACACGCCAGAAAAGACTTTGAACAAAATACGTAACGAAGGTATGTCACAGAATTAAAACGATTTTGGGAAGGCGCGGATGAATTTACGTCATCTGTAATGGATACAACGCTCTGAACATAATATAGCACTTGATGATGATGACAATACAATGGAAAAAGCGGGTAAGACGACAGATCAGTAAATCGCACACCTTGTGAATTATAAGGCTAATTATTACGCATTATGCTGTGAAAAACTCATTAACGTGGGTTTGGTCGGAGCACAGTGACATTAGTAACGCTAACAAACACTAAACAGAGAAGTCCAACCTGATGTATTGCCAGACGTTTTAAGTACACTTAATCTTTCGGCGCGACACCGCCGTCACTTGTAGCTTAATTAGTTACATGTCCATTTACTTGACGTCGCCATCAATACCAGTATTATTTTATGGGGGAAAAGGAGAGAGAGAGAGAGAGAGAGAGAGAGAGAGAGAGAGAGAGAGAGAGAGAGAGAGAGAGAGAGAGAGAGAGAGAGATGAAAAAGAGAGGGGGCAGGTGGATCCTCTTGTGATTTACTAGTCAATTCTACCTTCAGTAGTTTGCTATATCTTTTCGTACGAACGACGCTCATATCATTGTTAAAATTAATGCAAAGCGGTCTGCTTTGAAAATGCCTTCGACTGACTACGAATTCAGTATGTCGGGAAAGTTAAACACCTCTCACTACACTAAGCCACAGGCGCCGGGTGTGTGTGTGTGTGTGTGTGTGCTTGTGTGTGTGTGTGTGTGTGTGGGTGGGTGTGTGTGTGGGTGGGTGGTGTGGTGTGTGTGTGTGTGTGTGAGAGAGAGAGAGAGAGAGAGAGAGAGAGAGAGAGAGAGAGAGAGAGAGAGAGAGAGAGAGAGAGAGAGATCCTTTGGTTTCAACTTCGTTTTGTTTTCTATGAGTACCCACTAAATTATTCCCCATGTTGTCGCTTTAGCGAGGTGCTGCCGTCATTTCGGGTAAACCCCGCAGAATTCATGTTTTATGTAAGTCTTTGTCTTTCTCTCTTACTTTCTCTCTCTACGTGTGTGTGTCTCTCTATCTCCCTGTCTCTCTCTCTCTCACCTTCTCTCTCTCACCTTCTCTCTCTCTTTCTCTCTCTCTCTCTCTCTCTCTCTCTCTCTCTCTCTCTCTCTCTCTCTCTCTCTCTCCTTCTTAGGAATTCAGTCATAGTGTTCGAGCTAATTACCCCATTCTCTTTTAAGCGAGAGCATTACAATCACGAATCTCCGGTACAAAAGTACGCTGTGCATGTACTTTAACACAATCGAACATTTCAGCCTTTTGTAAGACTATTTTTTCTACTGGGACATGATTGCTAAAACATAAAATCCAAGTCGATCTTCAAATTAATGACAGGCGATTACTTTTCTTTATTTCTATCACTTTACTCCAGCAGTCACTGTGTCATCGTGTTTACGTCACACCAGAAAATAAGCAAAACGAAGCCAGTGTCTCTTTTCCACACCTTGAGGCATTAATATGTATATTACTTTCTAAACGGACAAAGCTCAAACCATTGACCCCATCCTTTTATCACATCGGAAGCTTTCACTTTCCTTAAAATGTCATGGTACCTATTTTAGAAACTGCCCAGTGTTCAAATTAGAAGAGCATTTTTTTTTGTTAATCAAAATAACATTCAGTGATGTGTAATAAACGTGGTCGGTGTCTGTGATATGGTCAAAGTGGTGAACGCGATTTGATAATAACGACATACCGGGCTCGATGTCAGCAGCAGACTATGTGGAAGCAGACTGCTTTCCGTTGATGTTCACAATGGTATGAGCTTTGTCCGTTCAGAAAGTAATGTAACACTGCTGAATGTAAGATTGCCTAGAAAAATACATTTTCCGTTCAGAAAGTAATGTAACACTGCTGAATGTAAGATTGCCTAGAAAAATATAAACAGCCAACAAATGCTGGGATTGACTGGGACATCATCTTTATCCTCTTTCTTCTTCTCTTCCTTCTTTTCCTCTTCCTTCTTTTCCTCTTCTTTCTTTTCCTATTTCTTCTTTTTCTCTTCCTTCTTTTCATCTTTTTTCGTTTCCTCTTCCTTCCTTTCCTCGTGTTCTTTATTTCTTCCTCCTCCTCCCTGAGACATGTTGTTTTGGTCTAGTCTAGCGTGTGCGTTGCGCCAAATTGTATCACATTATGTCCCGGGCATCCGATTTCAGCTGAAGTTTGCTAGGGTCTGCTTCGCTTAAAAGTGAAAAACTCCTTCCCTATACCTCATTAGAATTATATAGATATCCCTGTAAGGCTACCGACTAATGTCAACCAGGCAATGTTGTTATTTAGGTGTAAACGTCTGAACATGGCAGCCTAACTTCACATGAATGAGAATTAGGTGAATGTTCAAAACAACGTTTTCACTTCACATTCAACTTCGGCGTCATTCGCGAAATGTCTCCCGCCAAGGTGAGTTTTCAGTGTTTATGCTGACAAATGTTTGTCCCATGAAGCGGTGCTTAGCTCGGTAGAAAAAGTTACGAGGAAGAGTCAATAAGTAAGTCACACAGTTCTATGGGATGGCAGGTACATGAGAACAGGGCACGCTTTTCTATGCAAGGGGTTTGTGGGGACTGATAAAACGATGGGATAAGTGCATCAATGTTAGTGGAAATTATGTGGAGAAATAAAGGGACAATGTATGTATAAAAATAAACTGGTTTCAAGTTGTTATTATATTTAGTTATTTTTCTACAACCATTTGTGGCTTACTTATTAACTTACCCTAGTATGATAAAAATTTATAGAAAACTCACCGCGATGAGAATTCGGACATATGACCATCAAACAACGTTAAGGGAGTAGTATCATCACCATGTGTTCTGCGAACTGGTGTAGTCTTTCCATAGATTCCAGTTCTTTCTGGATCAACTCTGTCAATGATATCACTCCATTCCACCACAGAATGTTGCGAACATCTTAGACGTCCTTAGTAATTAACAAAGATTGCCAGCAAGAATCTAATGACACTAGAACATCATATACAACTATTAGGGACGTTCATTTCAAACCTGTTCCAATAGCTTTATTACAAAAGCATGAAAGAAACATTGACAGGTGTGGTAGAATTAAATAAAGCATTCATTTTGAATGAATTATGCACCATGAGTTGGTCAGAAGAAGTCGCCGTAGGCATTCAGGCAAGCATCCCATTGCTTGGGTAGGCGGTGAATGCCGTTCGCAAAATAAGATTGTGGTTGCTCACTGAACCAAGTGTTTACCGCGTTCATTACGTCTGCATCTAGGTGAAATCGTTGCCCCTTGAGAGCTTTTTTTACAGGTCCGAACAAATGAAAATTACATGGTGACAAATCAGGTCTATAGGCTGGATGTTGCAGAATTTCCGACTTCTTCCTTGCTAATGCTTCCTGCACAATCTTTGCGATATGCGGACGAGCATTATCGTGCAACAAAATCACACCGCGAGAAAGCATGCAGGGTCATTTATTCTTGATGGCTTTTTGCAGCTTGTCTAGTGTTTGCAAGTAGTGGGTAGAGTCGATGTTGACACCAGGTTCTTTAAAGTCGTCCAACAATAGCCTCTTTATGGTAAAAAATGCGCTCAGCATAACCCTACCAGCGGAAACCTGTAACTTGAATTTATTGGCTTTTGGTGATCCAGCTTGCTTCCAATGCATGCTCTCTCTCTCTCTCTCTCTCTCTCTCTCTCTCTCTCTCTCTCTCTCTCTCTCTCTCTCTCTCTCTCTCTCTCTCTCTCTCTCTCTCTCTCTCTCTCTTGCTGCTCAGCTCAAAGTGGTGACACCATGATTCATCGCCTGCCACTATGCGGAAGAGAAATGCATCACCCTCCACTCTGTAACGCAGCAAGTGGTTCAAACACCATCCCATGCGATCCTCTTTTTGGTGGTCGGTCATCATCCGTGGTATCCACTGTGAACACTCCTTCCGATATTGTAGTTTCTTACTAACAGACCTTTTGAATTGTCCCAACTGACACATCAAATTCTTTCGCTAGCGAACATATGCTTCGACAACGGTTCATCTGTACTGCATCAATTTTGGCGATAGTTTTTTCTGTTGCAACAATATGTGCTTGACCCAGCCGTCGAAGATCTGTCGTGAACTGACGTCCTTTCCGAAACATTTGTGCCCAGTCTGTCACTGTTGTTTTCGATACACATTTGTTACCGTACTAAGCCTGCATTCTTCGATGAATGTCCACTGGTCGACATCCTTCAAATGAAAGAAACTGAATCACAGCCCTTTGAGCTTCTTTGGGCGAATTTTGGATCAACCCGACCATTTTCTCAACGGTCAGAAACAGAACCTATGCATCGTGGGATGATAAGCACGTGTTCTTTTATTCATTGGTCAGTACGTATCACATGACTATGACATGATCATGTTCAACGTACGCAATTACGCTCGGTGCGGGACGAACGGATTTCAAATGAACGCCCCTTACACAAGAAAGATACAAACAGCATTCTTTGGTCATGTAATGAGACAAGAGACAATTAAACACATCACTGGGAAAAGAGGCACAGGCATACCGAGAGAAATGATGCTGGATGGACTGAGATGGTGGCATGGTGAATTATCTTCAGCAGTGGTGATCCAGAACAACAAGGACGGAGATCTGCGGAGAGACATTAACCCCTGCGCCAGTTGGCAGGATGCAAGATGATAATGATTGCTCTATCACATTTTCGAAGTGAAGTTATGTCACACTTTGGAAGTAGTATGATGCATTAAATAATTCCTTCACTGCGACTGAAGTAAGTGCCCTCTATGGACAGAAACTGTAAGAGAAGATGTAATGGGAGAAACACTAACGTGCATATTTCTAGCAGCTACAGATATTTCCCACAAAGTCCCAAGAGAAAAACAACAGACGCTCTAATAGATGTCTAACGTAGACTAAAGTATTTTACTGTTGCGTGATGGCTAGTCCCTCTTCCCAGCCTCTGGTTTCATGACCTTCCAAGTAGCATCAAATTAAAGCGACGGAACCTCGGAATCGCAGATTACTAGTTGAAACTCTAGCCAAGGGTTTTACTGACTGAACGATAGCTGGCAGAAATTGCTGTCCGGATTACAATGGATAGGAAGACTGAATGAGCTGCACGATTGCATGTAGCGGATGGATTTAACTGTTCTCTGGCTTTATTACGTTGACAAGGCTTAGACAGAACTGTCCCGCGTGCATTTCCTGGGACTGCACGCTACTAGAAGACATTTTTAAAGCACACATACAAGCTAGCGCGTGCGAGCACACGAAAAGACGAGAGGGGGGGGGGGGTAGAATTAACACAAGAATAATGAATAATCCATCTCCGCAAATCACAGCTTTCTATTGACAGTCTTGGAATGATTCTGTAGCATTGTTGTTCAGAAATCAGAAAGCGACTTTAACTAATGGCCTATCGGGGAAATCACTGTTGTCTGGTCTATGACTCATGATCTGAACACACTTCTTTAAGTTGTATTTAGGCAAGTGTGTTGTGTGGTGTGTGGTGTGTGACGTAATCAAAGAATATGTGGTGAACTGTTTATGTGCGAGTGGGGACAGTTAGCAGTGTGTGTGTGTGTGTCTGTGTGTGTGTATGTGTGTGTATGTGCGTGTGCGTGCGTGTGTGTGTGTGTGAGATTGTGTACTTGTGTATACGTGTGCAAATGTTCAAAACCATAAGCTGTTTTGAATAGAGCATGTGTGTCTGTGTGCGTGTGATTAAATGAGTGTTTAATAAATGTTCTACACTATGAATTATTTTGTATAGAAAGATTGTGTATTTGTAATTATGTGTGTGTGTGTTTGTGCATGCGTGGGTGTTTAATAAATGTACCTTACCATGAGTTGCTTTTGTATAGAGCGAGCGAGCGCTTGTGTATGTGTGTGTGTGTGTGTGCTCGCGCTTGTCTGTGTTTGCTCGCGTGCGTGTGCGTGTGTGTGTGTGTGTGCGTGTGTGTGTGTGTGTGTGTGCGTGTGTGTGTGTGTGTCAGGTCTTAGTCAGATATGGCTGAGCTACCGTATGACAGTAGACGGTACTAACTGTTATATGTTAGCGCCGAATGTTGGGCGGCGCTTACCAAACCCGACACCCCACATTGTGCCAACGGCTTCGGGCTGAAGAGCGAATTTGGGAGGGTGCAAGCCTTATCCTGGTGCGAGTAAATGCAATCTAAAGACAAAATGTCATGGCAGGGCATACCAGGCCTTAAGCCTTGGTTGTCAGCTGTCTAGGATCGAAGCTCCGACAGGCGGACAGTTAGAGCATTGCTTTACTAATCCGGCAGTTTCTGCAGCTTGTCTTGTTCCAGATGTATTGGTGTTACCTTTTCTCTGGTGTGAACTAGGCAGGCCGAGAGAGGGATTATGCTGCATCGGCAACATATGGTCTCTATTTTTTAGCCCAGTCTTTGTGCTATGGAGAGGCAATAACTCAATCCCTGGTCTTAACCGGTCTCGGAATCAAAGCCAGAGGTAACATTTACGGGTTATAAGTCCTTGTCAGTTGACGTATACATGAGGAGCGACAGGTTGCCTCTGACGGTGGGAGACACCTACAGGTGTCACTTATCAGCTACCGCACGCCTCAAGCTGGGCAGCCCCCGCCACAGCCTGCCTGCTTCAGTGGGTGTTTAGGGCTAGGACAAAATCTGATCCGCAGGTTGTAAGACCAATGCACCAGGTACTAATGAAAAGATAAATAGAAACCTCAAGCTACGGCTAGCAACCTGGAACGTAAGAATCATGTGTCCAAGATGTTCCACTAACTTGACAAATATTGACGATGTGAGAAAAACGGCTGTGATTGATGCCGAACTCAATCGTCTTAACATTGATATTGCTGGCCTGTAGGAGACTCGCCTGGCTGAGGAAGGGTCACTCAGGGAAAACAATTACACCGTTTTTTTTTTGGAATGGTAGAGGGCAGGCAGAAAAAAAGGCAACATGGTGTGGGCTTTGCAGTGAAGAATTCGCTACTGCGAATGATTGATATTCCAACTGGAGGTAATGAAAGACTATTATCCCTTCACTTGGCAACCTCTTATGGCTTTGCCAATATTATTACTGCATATGCACCAACACTCGCTTCCTCTGATGATGTGAAGGATTCGTTCTATGAGGAGTTAGGCTCTGTGATCAAGGCAGTTCCAAAATCTGATTACATTTACATGCTCGGTGATTTCAATGCTTGTGTGGGCAAGGACTCGAGTTCATGTCCAGTGTGCCTTGGAAAATACAACATCGGTCGCATGAATGAAAATGGGCAAAGGCTGCTGGAGCATTGCACCAGAAATGACTTGTGTATAACAAACTCCTTTTTTTTTTAAACAAAAGAGCTGCTTAAGGTCAAATGGAAACATCCAAGATCTGGCCATTGGCATCAGCTGGACTTCATCATCACACGGAGAAAACATCTGATCCATACATCATTAACTTGAAATTACCACAGTGCTGACTGTGATAAGGATCATTCTTGAGTTGCTGCAAGGGTTAGACTGAGACCAAAGATAATCTACACAGCTAAACATAACTCTAGCCCCAGGATTAATATTATTAACACTCTCGATCCTGAAAAGTGCTTTGAGTTTCAACAGCAATTTAAAGACGCTTTCACTGGTACATCAGAAAATTGTACAGTAAGTGAAAAGTGGGATAAACTTAAGGAAACCCTTTATAAAACTGCGGTTGGGGTTTACGGCACCGTGGATCATAAGAGGCAGGACTGGTTTGCGGCAAACAGCCATACACTGCAGCCCTTGATTGATAAAAAGAAGATAGCTCTCTTAAGAAACAAGGAAAAACAACGCGTAACACTCTCAGTGAGCTGAAGCAAGCTAGGAAGGATGTGCAAAAGGCTGCCAGGCAGTGTACAAATGATTATTGGATCAAGTTATGTGAGTTAATTCAATGCGCAATTTATAGGGGAAGCACCAGAAGCATGAAGGGTATAATTAAGTGTGATGGTGCAACTTCAGAAGAGTTTGAAATGAAGAGTGGAGTTAAGCAAAGTTGTGTACTAGCTCCCACCATCTTTGGAATATACTTTTCACTTCTACTGACATGCCTTTCGTGATCAGGATGGTGGTATATGCATTCACCCACGCTCAGATGGCGGTCTCTATAATGCTCAGAGATTGAAGGCCAAGACCAAAATTAGGAGGGTACTAAACAGAGAGTTGCTTTTTGCGGATGATGCTGCAATTACGACCCACTCTGAGGAAGAATTACAACATCTACTATCTGCATTCTCCAATGCTTGTTCTGAATTTGGTTTAACAATTAACAAAAAGAAGACACAGATTATGTCACAAGGTGCACATGGGGTACCATCAATCTTTATTGACGATGCCGAATTGGAGATAGTAGACCATTTTACATATCTAGGATCAGAGGTAAATAGCAAATTATCCCTCGATCAGGAAATCAACATCAGGATTGGTAAGGCAGCAACAACAATGAACATGTTAGCAAAAAGAGTCTGGGAGAACAGGAAGCTTACTGCCAAAACAAAAGTCCTCGTCTACCAAGCCTGTGTCCTTAGTACTCTTCTTTATGGCAGTGAAACCTGGTCACCTTACTCACACCAAGAGAAATGTTTAAACAGCTTTCATATGCGGTGTCTGCGAAGAATACTTGGTATTAAGTGGCAAGACAAAATCACAAATACTGAAGTATTGGAAAGATCAGGTTGTGTGACGGTGTGTTCCATGCTCATTCTTCGTAGACTTAGATGGATAGGACACGTTAGGAGGATGGATGGTGGTAGAATACCAAAGGGCATCTTTTTTGGTGAATTACAGGTGGGTAGGAGATCTAAGGGTCGGCCTCTACTACGATACAAAGATATGTGTAAGCGGCACATGATTGATACATGTAATGATATTGCTCATTTGGAGCAAGTAGCCACTGAACGTGTTGCATGGAAAGCAACTATCAGAAATGGAATAAAGACAAAGGAGAAAATGATAAAGCACACACAGAGCGTAAGAGACGTAAAATGGTGCATGATGGTGGATATGACCATGTGTTCACATGCATCCACTGTGGACGAACATTTACAGCGCGAATTCGATTTATTAGCCACATTCGCCACCGCCATGGGTTGTAGTTATTATGCCTTTTTGAAGCACAATGTACCGTCTGTCAAGACGGAAAGGTGCTAATGTCTAATATATATATATATATATATATATATATATATATATATATATATATATATATATATATGTGTGTGTGTGTGTGTGTGTGTGTGTGTGTGTGTGTGTGTGTGTGTGTGTGTGTGATTGTGTGCTTGTAAGTGTTTAGTAAATGGTCTACACAATGATGTGCTTTTTAGAGCGAGTGTGTGCTTGCACAGGCCTGCGTGTGTGTTTTGTGTGTGTGTGTGTGGGGTGTGTGTGTGGGTGTGTGTGTGTGTGTGTGTGTGTGACTGTGTAAGGTTTCTGTTTCAGACAGTTGTTGATACCAAGTTTTCTTTTTCATGCAGCTTGCAATGTAATTTAATTTTTTTTAGCCAGTTACTAATGTAGTTTCACATGTCTCATGCAGTTATTATTGTCATTTCATTTGTCTCAGATATTTAGTAATGTAATTTCGAATTTCTTAGACAGCTTTTGATGTAATTTCGTATATCTCAGACAGTTATAGTCTGTTTACTTTTGTCTGCCCCAATATAAAATTCCATATCTCAGTAACCATCTGAGGGAAAATGATGAGATGTAGCATGTAACCTTATCATTAGATCCACACAAAAAAATTTTTTTGTTCTGCAGATTGTACAGCAGATTTCAATGTTTGTTTATAAGCGATATATAATTTACGGGTCAGAGATAAAGTCCATATTTTTAAATGTATTACATCTTCACCCAGACACATTCACGCTTTTCTTTTTTTACATGTTCTCGTGGTACACATCATGGCACAAACAACTGGCAGTTAAATGGGAGTGTTCAGAGGTGTCGTCAATGTGGGTTCTTTCATGAAACGTGATTATATAAATACACCTTACCATTAATATAATATTAATAGCTAATATTTGAATGTGTGAATATTGTTCAATGGGATTGAATGTGAAATGTTGTACACTTCGAAGCCACACTATGAAGTTGTACACATATTTCTGTCAAGAAGCTGATCGCAGGAAACTGTTTCATACTGTTACAAATCCCGACAAACGAACAGTGCATGCATTGGGTTTGAGTAAACGGTCATTTCGTCGATGGGTGCAAGAATCTGGACAGAAACCAACATGCGACAAGCAAACGGTAGGTAGAAAGGCAATTATAGACAGCTTTGACAAGGATATCATAAGGCGAGCTATTATAAAAATGCTGGATGCTAAAGAAACAGTGACTGTAAGAAAACTTAGGGTTTGGTTGAGAAAGAACAATTACATAGAGCTATCCAAAACAACTTTGTGGAAAATCATAAGGACATTAGGCTTCACTTTTAGAAAGTACAAGGGAGGTAGAAATATCCTTTGCGAGCAACCGCATTTAGGAGCCATGAGAAGCAGATACCTATGTGAAATGCGCAAAGAAAATTATGACATAGTGTATTTGGATGAGACGTGGATCAATCCGCACCACACGCGTGAAAAGGAATGGCAATCAGTGGATGGAAAGATAAAGCGATATGTGCCCAGTAGTAAGGGACAGCGTTTAGACATAGCCTACGCTGGTAGTACTCATAATAGCTTACTACAGAATGCTGGACTTGTGTTAGTATCAAAGCATACAGACAATAGGGATTATTTTAATTAGATGAATGGTAATGTATTTAGAGATTGGCTTGAGAATACAGTACTTCCATCCCTTGATAGACCGTCTTGTTTAATCATGGGCAGTGCATCATATCACAATGTTGTTGCACAAGAAGATAAAATACCTACGGCATCGGGCACTAAGTAAGCAATAAAGATATGGCTCCGAAGGGAAAACATACCATTTCCAGAAACATATTTCAAGCTACAGTTGTTGTCCCTTCTAAAACAGGCTCAAAAAAGCAAGAAATATCAAACTGACAAGTTGATAGAAGAGCGTGGCCATAGGTGCTTGAGACTTCCGCCGTACCATTCTCATTTAAACCCTATAGAACTTGTGTGGGCTAAAATATAAAGGACAGGTGGCAGCTGACAATACTACATTCAAATTGTCTGACTTCAAGATACTAACCCAGTCCGCGCTATTAAATATTGATAAAAGTTACTGGGGAAAAAAAATATGAGGACCATGTGTTGAAAGAGAAAGAGGACTATTGGAGAAAGGATGGATTGAATTTTATGCAACCGAGAGCAGTCATCAACCTACTGGAATCGTCCGACACAGATTAAGGTCTGTGCAGATCACAGACCTTAATCCACGTGCACATTTACTGGGATATTTTGCTCCAATTATTCAGAAGAATTGCAGGTCCTAAACATTACAGCATCAGCACAATGTCAGTGGCAACAGTTTGTATTCCACAGTGATGAACTTTCAATTCCGCAAACCCCCAGCGGTGACAAACAACTGGTATTGAAAAAAAGGGAAAAAAAACACTAAACGCACTGAATACCAACAGAAGAGTAATATTGCGCTGGAAACTGACATAGTGTGGCATTCCAAGAAACGTGAAAACAAACACGTTGTCAAAGGAGGGGACAACACACGAACATACGAATCAATCTATAAACGTCAATGAAAATAGGGCAAACAGCTTGGCCGTTAAGAAGGAAGCCCACTACAGAGACATTCATAGCTATTTTTGTCGTGCAAAGCAGGTAATAATCATGTTCCGTCTCTGAACAGCAAACAGCAGAGTGTACAATCTTATAGTAATATGACTTCTTTTGTACACATTATTAACCAGCAGCTGAAGAAACAAGATTGAAATGAAAAATAAGGTAAGAAATATATTCTTTCTACTTTCCTGTCAATTTACACATTATTTACCCCATGCCTCTATAAATTCTCTGTCTTTACTAATATTACGCATTGCACCCCTCTCGGGAGTCTCAGTGGTGAAGTGGTCAAGCCGTCTGACTCGGGCTCCGAAGGTTGTGTGTTCGATTCCAGGCCGCGTCCTTCATTTCACGAGTGCATTTTTTTTCTGAGACTCCCGAGGGTCGTCGCTGGAGCTACTGAGTTCGTGCTTTGTGCGACGCTTTCCGTGCTGCGGAAAGAGACTGAGCCATATGGTATAAAAACCCGGGCAATGCAGTCAACCTTGTCGACCTTTAAGCGACTTTATTTTATTGCACCCACTCCCATACAAATCTGACTACGCCTTGTATTTGTGTCGTACCCGAAATGACGTCCTTTACTGTAAAACTAGTTTGTTAGCATGAATTCACATTTTGGCAAAAACATCAAAGAAATGTCGCTGATTTTCATGATTTAAGTTGCCTTTGGACCTATCAAAAACATATTCCTTGGGTGGGGGTAAATATAAGACGGCATGAAAACTTTCATAATGATGCAACAGACAGTTTTCATACAAATTGATAAAGGCATTCATTTCTGAACAGACTTTTTTTTTATTCGCATATTCTTTTTACAGGACATCGCTGTCAACAGCAGCATCTTTCAGCTGTCTGTTGATTTCTTGGCAAGATTACGCTTAGTAGTTTGCCATTGCTTTCAGCGCGGCCGGCTCAGTTATCCTGCAAGTCACCAGCGGGGGACGAACCGCTCCCAGTTCTCGCCCGCTACGAGACTTTGCGTGATAAACGGAATTACGGAGAAAGTGGTGTAACCCCTCGGCCAGATTATAGTAATGTAATTTAGCATGTTTCAGACAGTTGTTAATGTAATTTCATTCGGCAGACTGCGCCGAAGAAATCATTCCTGATTCAACGGGCAAGACGGCGTTTACCTGCAAAGCTTTGTGGAACGTAATGAGCACGGCAAGGCACGTAGAGCGCCCTGGTCATCCACTGCACCTGTATTCGTCTCCAGTCGTCTCGACTTGTCTTGCCACTGGACTCAGATGGACTCAGGCGAGAGGGTGAGGTCGACGAATTGCGCAACTCTTCCTCACTTTAATCCAAGTCATCGCGCAAGTCATTCTTCATCCAACAACAACAACAACAACAACAACAATGTAATTTCATATGTCTAAGGCAGTTACGTATTAATATCATTTCATCTGTCTCGAACAGTCAGTAATGTAATTTCATCTGTCTCAGACAGTTATTAATGTGATTTCATCTGTGTCAGATAGTCATTATTGTAACTCCATACCAATTCCAATTTTCAAAACAAAAATTCCAAATTCGGTCTCGCTAAACCTTCCTCCTCAGCTTTGGTTATTGGTGAGATCCGTAGTTTTTGTGGGTATTTTTACCTTGTTTCTTGTCTTGTGCGCTCTTACGATTAGGTCCTGTCTCGGACTGGTTGTGTAAGCGTTTGTGTCTGTGACGTCAGCTGGGTGAATAGTCGGCGGCTGTCCTTTGTTCCCGTCTCCTCTGGTGGTGTCTTTTGTTACTGAAGGCTCCTGGCTAGTCTGGCTTGACAGGTTGCAGTCCTTATAAGAACTTTTTATTTGGTCTTTTTGCCTCCTTTTTTGTGTATTGTTTGTAGCAGCTTTTCGATGTTTTCATTTTCTTGTTTGCGCTATATCTCTTCCTTCTCCTGTTCGATTTTCTTTCGCCCGTTTTCTATTTCGAGTCTTTCGCGTTCCTTTTGCCTATAGTATTCTGATTGCTTGAGTTCCTCCATTCTAACCGATTCTAGGCACTCCTCCAGGGTAAGTGGAAGTGGGTACTCTGTGCTGCCGTCACTCTCCTCCCCTATAGCTCTGGTGGTATATCGGTTTCCTCTTGGATTTCTTGGGTGTCGTCGGTTGGGCTGCTGGCCTTTGCTTGCGGTTCCGGCTAGGTCTTTTGTTGGGTTTCATCTTGCGGCTTTTCTGTGATCTTTCCTTGTCTTCAGCTGGTTTATTTTGGGTTAGCTCGCTTTTTAGCATTTTTCTCTCCGCTTTGATGTCTCGTAGAATCCCTTCATTCTTCTTTGTCGCCTGTGCCATACGTTCCACCTTTTGTTTGATGTTTTGCTGGATCTCCTTTTTTTCAGCAAGCATCTTTTCATTGTCGCTGGTCGGTGCCGGTGTTTGAAGTAGCTTGACTTGTTTTTTCAACTCATCAATCTGGCTTTGTAGTTGTGCTCTTTCAGCTTGCGAGATGCACGTGGCTGTCTCGCACCTCCACATTGCTTCGTTATATGGTTTCTTTGTGGTAATGGCGAGCTTTAAGACGTCTCTGCGTCTTTGGAGGTACGGACAGCCCAAGTATATTGCTCCATGCTTGCCCAGGCAGTTGGCGCAATTTCTTTTGTTGTTGGGTGCTCGGATGTCCGTGTCCAACTTAGCCAGCGGGCACTCCTTGAAGGCGTAGTGATCGGCGCAGTATCGGCATATTTCCGACTTACTGCGACATGCTGCTCTGCTGTGGCCGGCCCTCTGGCATCTGGAACATTGAGTAATCCTTGGTTGAATCCTTCAGGACTGTTGTATTTTCTGGTTTATGGATATCTGGCGTGGTATCTCGCTGCCCTCGGTCGTCACCACCACCAGCGTGGTAGGGATCTTTGAGTACGTTAGAATCCGCTCCGCCTTCAAGATTCCGATGTGGAGATTCTCTTCTTGAAGCTGCTTCATGATTTGTTCGTCTGACAGCTCCACTTGAATACGTTTGACAACCAATCTGACTATCTTTGGGTCGGTGTTTACGACTCTGGTGGATTTCTCCTCCTTCTTCTCAGATGTCTTGGTTCTTGTCTGTGGTGGGCTGACGTCAAACTTCCTCGTGGTAGCTTCAGTAGTATACGTATGTTCAGGTTCTTTGTTGTAGCTCGCAGGTAGATTCTCCACGGTCGTCTTCTTTGTGGGTTTAGTGGCTCCCACGCTGCACATCTTTTGTGTCTGTTGTTTCTTGGTATTGGTCTTGCCACGTACCATTTTCCTTCCCCGTATCAGGCTTCTTGAAATGATCAGGTGACTTATCTTGTTAGCGCTCGCAGTTGCGAAAGAAATGTAACTCCATATGTCTATGACAGGTAAGAATGATATTCTCATATCTCAAACAGTTATTAATGTATTTCTATCTCAGACATCTTCTAATGTAATTCCCACTTTTTCAGACAGTTATTAATGCAAATCCATCAGTCTGAGACATTTATTAAAGTAACTCCAAATGTCGCAGACAGATATTAATGTAATCCCTTCTGTCCCAGACAGTTATCACATTTACCGATTATACTTCACGTCTCAAATGCCAAGCACATCTTACTTCAGAGTAGCAACTGTCTATAGCAGAAAGATTCAAATGAACAGAGGAGTGGTTCACGCAACATGAATAGTTTCTTGCATGTCTGAATGTTCACACGGTGAAAGGATTGGAAAGTAATTGACGTACACGCGGCCTGTGATCAAGGAGCATAATGTAATGGTGTGAACCTGTAATTGTCCGAGATGATACGGGAGGTTGGCTATACGGCGCACTCATACATACAAATAGCGCATGTGGTATAAAAAGTACACAAATGTCCCAGTGGGCTGTTTTTAATAATTGTAAATGTAATAAATACTTGAATATGGGCGATTTTTCCATAAATATAGCTGTACACTGAACGCTAAATCTAGACGCTTGCGAGCCTAGTTTGGTATTCGATGGAATTGTTTTGATTGCAATGGCTTTGATCGGCAGACAGAGCTATGACAAACACTAAGTCATAAGAGGCCACTAGAGATGGTTGGCGTGGAGATGGCTATCCATTTCTTGTAGGAAGCGTTAGATCCGAAATGGCATGAGCAACTCTTAACAAAATCAAAGACCCTTAGACCAAACACCCAAGATGAAAGGAGACCATTCTCCTGGAAGAAAAATGACCCCATTTAGAACCCAGCAGATAGGCATACTACAAAACGTTATCGATAAAGGATGTTTGCTGCTGTCGGACTGTTGCCGGATATGAAAGAAACATTAAATGTGACTGAGAAACTCGCCGGGTGAACAAGTTACGTAGTTAGTGGCATATCCTTTACATGAGGTAGCAGTCAACCCCAGCATTTTTCGGCTGTTCGTGATTCCTGGGCAAGGTTACGTTCTATTGTTTGCCATTGCTTTCAATACATCAATACCATTTAAATAAAAAAAAACCATCGCAAGGCGGTCTGCTGCTAAATTTCCCACAGCTGTGTTTCGAACGCCATAGAGCCTGGCAACAAAGAACACACAGATACGGGTCAACGTTTCGAACGAAGTCTTTATCGGCGGAACAATAAGAACTAAACGATTATAGATATATAAACAGACAACACAAATGTGTACTTCCCTAAGTGTTTGTCCGATCCATGAATGTTAAGATTTAATTTGAAGGTCAGCATGGCTGGATGGATACAAGCGTCCGTTCTTAAATATCCGCTGTGCTTATGCCGAGGTAGCGGGTTTAATCCCTGCACCGGTCAATTGCACTAAGATGTTGACTGTTAGTTCTTGACTTGGAGACGTAAATTAAATACACAGGAAGGCCCCAGTTAACGTCGGGGTTACGTTCTTGGTATAAACGAATTGTCCTTACCGTGGTTGGAGGTAAACCATGGACTTTACCGACATCAACAGCTTCAAAACAACGTAACACACCTAACTTTACCTAAAGAGTACTACTTTTTCTGGTTCTCTTACAACCAGATACACTATCAGCACTTACTGTGCGCTCTGAACTCATAATTATGGGTGATTACACGATAAATTCCTGGAAAAACTCTGCACAAAATGTAAATTGGCGACGTTAACGCATCATAGCAACACGGGTGACGACGTTATAGAGGAACGTAGCGACGTAAAGTGAAGTTATGTCCCATTGTAACAATGGCGTTATAGCGAAACGACGTACACCGAAGCGATGCATATCGGGGTCGTCCTGTACCTCTAAAGTCAGAATGGGTTCTCCTGATCGCGAGAGACACTGGTAATAGGGACAACTAATCCACACGCAAAACATAGTGCACTGAAAAAACAAATTGTATCAGGAGTATGAACTATGCTTAAGTTCAAAGATTTACCATTTAACATTCCTGGATCGGATAAACATCCTGGGGAAGAACGCGTGTGGGTTGTGTGTTTATATTATTATAATCGCTTTGTTTTTGTTATCCCTGGATAAAGAATTCGGTCCAAACGTTCTCCCTTCTTTGTGTGTGCTTTTGCATCTGACTCCGTGTTTCTTTTGCATTAGATCGAATCCAGAACTGTACAGTCGGACAAATCTAAACATCATCTCTACTAGGGATTGATCCCAAGACCTGCTCATTGGTCAACGAGAGTACCAACCACAGCTTTCCTGATAATCTCATATATATTGTTTTCGCATATCGTTTACAGGACATTGCAGTCAACACCAGCATTTTTCAGTTGCTGTGGATGTCTTGGCAAGTTTTACGTTCAGTAGTTTGCCATTGCTTTCTGAACGACTGGCTCACATACCTCCGTAAGTAACCAGCGCGACGTAATCCGCTGCCGAATCTCGCGCATCTGTGTTTCGTACGTGGATATTCTGGATTACGAACAACGTCCTTAACACCTTCGCCAGGGAGGGCAGCAATCTCATATATACAAGACGTAAATGATAATCTCTTATATGCACGAAGTAAACGATAATCTCATATATACAAGAAGTAAACGATAATCACATATATACAAGGAGTAAACGATAGTCTAATATATACCATAAGTAAATGATAATCTCATATATACACGAAGTAAACGATAATCTCATATATACAAGAAGTAAACGATAGTCGCATATATACCATAAGTAAATGATAATCTCATATATACAAAAAGTAAACGATAGTCACATATATATCATAAGTAAATGATAATCTCATATATACAAGAAGTAAACGATAGTCACATATATACCATAAGTAAATGATAATCTCATATATACAAGAAGTAAACGATAATCTCATATATACCATAAGTAAATGATAATCTCATATATACCATAAGTAAATGATAATCTCATATATACAAGAAGTAAACGATAGTCTCATATATACCATAAGTAAATGATAATCTCATATATACAAGAAGTAAACGATAGTCTCATATATACCTTAAGTAAATGAAAATCTCATATATACAAGAAGTAAACGATAATCTCATATATACAAGAAGTAAACGATAGTATCATATATACCATAAGTAAATGATAATCTCATATATAAAAGAAGTAAACGATAATCACATATATACAAGAAGTAAACGATAATCTCATATATACAAAAAGTAAACGATAATCTCATATATACAAGAAGTAAACGATAATCTCATATATACCATAAGTAAATGATAATCTCATATATACCATAAGTAAACGATAATCTCATATATACCATAAGTAAATGATAATCTCATATATACAAGAAGTAAACGATAATCTCATATATACCATAAGTAAATGATAATCTCATATATACCATAAGTAAATGATAATCTCATATATACAAGAAGTAAACGATAGTCTCATATATACCTTAAGTAAATGAAAATCTCATATATACAAGAAGTAAACGATAATCTCATATATACAAGAAGTAAACGATAGTATCATATATACCATAAGTAAATGATAATCTCATATATAAAAGAAGTAAACGATAATCACATATATACAAGAAGTAAACGATAATCTCATATATACAAAAAGTAAACGATAATCTCATATATACAAGAAGTAAACGATAATCTCATATATACCATAAGTAAATGATAATCTCATATATACAAGAAGTAAACGATAATCTCATATATACAAAAAGTAAACGATAATCTCATATATACAAGAAGTAAACGATAATCTCATATATACCATAAGTAAATGATAATCTCATATATACAAGAAGTAAACGATAATTTCATATATACAAGAAGTAAACGATAATCTCATATATACAAGAAGTAAACGATAGTCTCATATATACTATAAGTAAATGATAATCTCATATATACAAGAAGTAAACGATAGTCTCATATATACCATAAGTAAATGATAATCTCATATATACAAGAAGTAAAGGACCTCTTTAGACGTCTTGGGACATAATGGGTGTATGGTGTTAGCCTCCTAATTTTATACTCTCTGGCAACTCGATGGTCAGTATCATGCTAGCCGCTTTTACTTTTCAGGAGAATTTATGGTATCCATGTTAATCTCGGTCAACGTAGAAGCCAATGTCCCCTTTTAAAGATCCGCCTCACAAGGATTCAAAGACATAACCACGGTGCTAGCAGACAAGTATGTTATGTACTGGGCTACCGCGGTTTCCAATCTAATATATGGCTAATGGTAAATGGAAAATCAATAGCACTGCCCTCCGGAAAAACACACAAATAGTTCGTCTCCATCAGCTAATTACAGCACTATATTAATATTTAATGATTG
This sequence comes from Cepaea nemoralis, assembly GCA_014155875.1. Classification (NCBI taxonomy): domain Eukaryota; kingdom Metazoa; phylum Mollusca; class Gastropoda; order Stylommatophora; family Helicidae; genus Cepaea; species Cepaea nemoralis. The sequence goes on from JACEFZ010026237.1 coordinate 72,768, forward strand.
GTGCATATCGGTTTGTACAGAAAGGTTTCAGACAGAAGAAGAAACGAGAAGAGTATCAGACAACTAATGGACAGTTGAATTGTAAGGGCACATCGCTTTAAACTCAGCAGGTTTTGCTGCAGGAAAATTGTGTGTTGCAACATTCGGTCAGCTAGACACGGATTAACAACCCTATCAATAAGTTTTAATTTACTGATCGATCACTGTGATAGATTCACGATTTTCCCCCAGCATGCTCCATTTCCTTATGTACTGTGTTACCACAATGAGTTAGGTCTGTAAAAATCCATAATCGAAATGGGCGTAATTGACTTTTCAATTCATGGTGGCTTGCCATATTTCGTATTTCGCGTGTATATGTTAGGATTCTGTCGAATTCCACTTCCTCTCAATTTTCCTTTCGTGCAAAGTCGCTCAAAAAGAGATTTACAAAGTCGCTTAAAAGTCGACAGGGTCGACTTCATTGCACCGGGTTTTATCCCATATGGCTCGGTCTCTTCCCACAGCGCCGAAAGCTTTGCACAAAGCATGAACTCCTTAGCTTCAGCGACGACCCGCAGAAGTCTCCGAAATAAATACACTCATGAACCGAAGAACGCCGCCCGGAATCGAACCCACAACCTTCAGAGCCCGAGTCAGAAGGCTTGGTGCAATGTATGCACCCTCTAAGGCCAGTGTGCCTGAGATGCGTCTGTGTAAGGTCTGCTACCTTTAAGCCGATTGAATTCGAGGTAACGGGCTTTACCGGTGGCGGGTTTTCTTTCCTAACAATGCTGCCCAGGCAATGAGATTACGACTGTTAAATGTGGTGGAATTGTTCACGTGCACAACTTCCAATTTCAGCCTCGTATTTTCGCCCTTATCCGAAAAGACTTCTTTTCCAAAAGGTCAGGGATATGTAGCATATCATATACCAGTGATTCATGGGAGGGTCATGTCGATAGAATGCAACAACATAAACTACCAACAAAGAACATCTGTTACAATAGCAAGAGTACGCCCGAGAAGAAAATGGGTTGATGACACCAAAGACATTATACAATCACACGGAATGACACTATCCAGTGCTACCCATTGGGCGTTGGAAAGCTAATTATCCCCCCCCCCTCCAGCACCGCTTGACGGCAAAAGTGGAAGATGATGGTGAGGATTTTGGGAGTATATGCCCAGCACTATGTTCGGCTCTAACCAGGTACCTTTTGAACCTAGGGTTGTCACAGTAACGTCTACGTCACGGCTTTTCAGTCTTCAATTCTATAGCTATCGTTTGATTGGAGATTATATATTATTAGAGTATGTTGATAGACGATATTCCAAGATTGCCGTGGTTCAAGAAGAAAAGGAAGACCACTTTTCAACATACGAATATACAAGGGGCTTCTCATATGTCGTTAGCCTGACCATGAAGGAGTAGACGGAGAAAATTGAAATTTGGCACAGTGCTTATTCCTTCTCAGTGTAGCCACCACCTCGATTTATGCATTTCTGCCATCTCTGCGTAACCTTGAAAAGCTCTTCAGAATAAGACAACCTATTTTTCGAACTAAACCAGTTATCACAAGCCAGTATGACATCTTCGTCACTGTCAAAACGAATGTTTGTTTTTTTTTTGTTGTTTTTTTTTTTCGTTTTTAAGATTTGGGAAAAGAAAAAAGTCTCATGGAGCCAAATCTGGAGAATATGGTGGGTGTGGAAGAATTTCAATATTCAAATCGTTGGTAGTTTGCAGCACAAACCGTGCTTTATTAAAGGGCGCGTTGTCTTGAAGCAAAGGCAGAATTTGCATACGCGCTATCCCTCGTTTTCTGATCCAGATAAACTGCCTAATAAAAAGAATGGTGTCTCCGAATCTGACATCTTTTGCCATATCCACGGTGGTTTAGAAAGAATAGTCATGGAAGGCATGGTTCCCGGAAGAAGAGGCTGTGGTCAATCAACGCGACAGTGGTAGAAGGACATTAAAGACGCCCAGGGCAGGAGACTTAATGAAGTAGGCCATCTGGGGAAGGATCGAGAATGTTTCTAGAGTGTTGTGATGCGAGTAATGTTATGCAAATGATCTGCTACCTGTTGATGATAATGAGAACGACGAGCGACAGAGAACGTGTCGGTTATTTGAATATGTTGGATACTATAAGGGGATTCATGCTGCATTTAATCACATGACCCACCTTCCCAATGGAGGTGGGGGGGGGGGCAGAAAGAAGGACAAGGAGCTCAGAAGGACAGAAGGTGGGGTAGAAGGAAGGAGCAGGGGCTGAAGGAAAAAAGGATGGCTGTAGGAAGGAGAAGGAGGCCGAATGAAGAAAGAGGGGCTGAAGGAAGAAAGAGGGACAGAAAGAGGAGGCAGAAAGGAGGGAGGAAGGGATAGAATAAAGAAGGAGGGGCTGACGGAAGGAGGGAGCATAAGGATGAAGGCGGGGCAGAAGGAAGAAGGAGGGGCAGAAGGAAGAAGGAGGGGCAGAAGGAAGAAGGATAAGGCAAAAAAGAAGGAGAGACCAGAAGAAAGAAGGAGGGGGCATAAGAAGGCGGCAAAAGGAGGCAGGAAGGGGCAGAAGAAAGAAGGAGGGGCTGAAAGAAGGAGGGGGTAGAAGGAAGAAGGAGGGGCAGAAGAACACACTCACGCATACACACACACACACACACACACACACACACACACAAGTAATGAGGAGAGAAAGACTTGGTAAAGTAAGTAGACTTATTGGCTAGGAATCTTAACAACAGAAGTTAGATAGGATTTGGAATATGTAATGAATAAAGAGATATAGGTGGAGACGTGGACAGACGTAAAATACATTGCGGAGAGCACGGGATACCATATGAATCTAGAATAGCAGCGGAAATAAAAGGCACAGTGCATTATACAAACTTCTGTGCGAAGTAAATGAAAGCTACAGCAACAGTCACAGACATTGCAAGCAGATGAAAGGATCCTCTGTGTCATCAACATCAAATATTCCAGTCCGTGGACGTGTCCTGAAGCTTCATGATAAGGTCATTCCAGTGCTGTCTGTCTTGCGCTGCTCTCTATAATTCTATCTATGTCTATATTGCTGTTCCTAACATGTCTGTTTTGTCAATGTTTTTTTTTTCTTGTTCTACTCTTTATTTTTTTTTTAATATGCTTTGCCTTCTAGAATTCTCTTTGAAAGCTTCTACATATTACTAGATATGACCACACCATAGGAGTTTTCGATTGCATATTTGATTTATTTCTTTGTTCCGTTAAATTGTCCATAATCTTTCATTTGTAAAACTGTTTTAAAATAAGACTTCTTCTTCTTCTTCTTCTTCTTCTTCTTCTTCTTCTTCTTCTTCTCTTCTTCTTCTTCTTCTTCTTCTTCTTCTTCTTCTTCTTCTTCTTCTTCTTCTAATCCATGCCGTGTAGTGTTGGTGATCATATCTATCTGCGGCCTTCTTTCACTTATGTTGCGAATCATTTCTGATACCAGCTATTATGATAACTGTTTAGTATCTTCTCTTTTGATTTTCCCCTGCCTCTCTTGCCCTCCAACATTTCTCTTGTGCCGACATACTCCAGCTTTCCTTTTCTCCTTATATGCTCAATAGTGTGGGCTGTCTACTTCTGATGTGAGAAACCAGTTCTCTGTGTGAGTTACCTTCTTTCACATTTGTATCTTTCTATCCACGGTGTTCTCATCATTCTTCTATACAATCACATCTCCGCAACTTCTACATACTTCCTCACTTGTCTGCTAATTGTCTATGATTCCCTTCCGTACAACAGGATTAGTTAAATAAAGCTATAAAGAACTATTTTCACCACCTCGATTGACAAAGATGAATGGCTGAGAATATTCTTCATCTTATGAACTGTTGCCTTTGTTTGGGTTATTCTACATTTAACGTCCTTGAACTATATTCCATCTGTTGTTAGTAAAGTGCCCAAATACGATTAATCAAACTGGTTCGAGTCTATTCTTCAGTGCGTACTTGGCCAGGATCAGACATCAGTCATCATGACTCAGCAATCCTCTCTCTCCTCTGATATCTTGAGGAAGCTCGTGTTGCTTGAAGTACAATATCTTACACATCTGTTTAAGTTTTCGACATACGTACATATTTCTCCGTTTCCCTCTACTATCCTTGTCTAGCATTTTCCAAAATTAGCCCATCTTCTATTCCACCTCTTCTTTAGATAAGCACCATACATGTCGTTATCTTCTGCTTATGGCTTTGAAGCATGATCTTGCTCTCAATACCTCACGTTAATTTCTTTAGCTGCCCATGATAATGTTAGTTGCATGTCCTTTGTTTCTTAACAGGAAGTCGCTAATCACGCATATTTGATGTTTGTGGATATTACTAAGAAATTGTATGCTGAGTAATAGTGCAATTGTTTTCTAAAACATTTGACTCCATAACCCATTGTGAAAATCAAAACAACGCGATCTGTTACAAATATAGGGCAGCCGACTTCGAACCCAGAATGTCAGTATTGTGAAACTGTATTCGCTAGCTCTAAGTCACAAACGCCGACATGTTCGCCATATTCACAACATTGTTCTCCAAAATTGCATCTCTGCTGCCTCCATCCCCCCCCCCACTCCGCCCTCTCCCCCACCATATAGTTTTTCATTGTCTGGCATGGTTATACATTGAGAAACGCAGATAAAGTTAGCTGTGTGCCTTTAGCATGACGTCGCTATTAACCCCAGCATTTACTGGCTGTTTGTGATTTCTTGCAAAGTTTACGTTCGGTTGTTTGCCATTAGTTGTCTAAATGAACGGCACACTTATCATTGTATGAACACCAACGCAAGGCGGTCTGCTGTCCAAAATCGCCCGCAGCTTGTAGTTTCGTCGCAGGAAATACAGTCAAACCTCGGTTTTCGTCGATAATCCGTCCGAAGACAATCGGCGAAACCCAAAACCGACGAAAACCAAACCAATTATTTCCATGTTAATCAATGTAAATCCAATTAATTCGTTCTAGATACTCCAAATAAATACCAAAAACACATTTTATAGAGAATAAATATAGTTTAATATTTTTTTCCGTCCACAGACGTGTCCGAACTCGCACCTTCGCCGTGCCTAGTAACACAATGTATGCCAGTGCGCCGCTTGAATATTTCAAACCATAATCTGCTGGCCTTTGAATCACAAAGTATACTAACATTCTTCCAAGTCATTTTCTTAATGAGATCGGCATACAACAGCCTGACCATTTCACATATGATTGCCTCCGAACCGGAATCGCTATCTAACTGTTTTTGATTTATATAGATTAATAATAACTGTTCGATATCTTCAATTGTTTGCGATCTCTGTTTCGTTAGCACATTCACGCCTTTCGCTACATTAGCCTTCTTTATTGCTTCCTTTTTCGCCACAATGGAACTTATCGTGGATGGCCACTTACCGTATAAGCGCAGCAATCGTAATGCCACTCTCGTATTTTTCAATGTTTTCCTTCGTCAACTGGATCGTGTTCCTGGCCTTCTTCTTCGAAGTGCTGCTCGCTCTGAAAACTTTCTTTGGTCCTATGATGAAGCTAACGGGAAAGGGTTAACTTATTTGCAAGTGATGCTCAAACAACGTGAAACAACGCCAAACTGAGCAGAAGGTTTGGGTCCCTTTGTTTTCGCAAAATTAGCAGCGAGGTCCCGTAGGCCGGTCGACGAAAACCGAAGCACATTTTTAGCGAAAAAATTCGACGAAAACCTAAATCGACGAAAACCGAAGGCAACGAAAACCGAGGTTTGATTGTGCACAATGTTGTATTGCGTGGGATTTTGAGCTATGATATTTCTGTTTTTCATGTAAAATAATATGTGCATCTGCCGCTTCTTGTCTATATCTCCGTGTCATACATTTCGCCAGATATGGCTGTGTAGATGTTCTTCTATAACATTATGGTAGCCACATGTTGTGCTGGTGCTAAGTGAAAGTATGTTTGTATTTAGCCGAATACCAGTCTATATTTTTACTTGGGCATCTGATCGTTTATGGGGATATTAACATGCGCGCAGATGGCCGTCGGTCGGATTACTAATATATGTGCAAATGGTTGTACAATTATTCAAGTTAACATTTCCTCATAATTTAGGCAGTAAAGATGGATTATTTAATCCTCAGTATTATTAACCTTTGACACCGTCAGAGCTTGGGATGGAGTTTCGTGGAAGTAAAATCCACGCAAGTCACGCACACACGTCATAAAACACGGCATCCAAGCAGGTAGGCGGCGTGGGAAGAGGCCAAATGAAATGGAGCAACATTAACCATGTGTGCTTAATTAAATAATTGAAATTTGATTCCTGAACCCAAATAAGACCACAAAATGTCTAATAGTGTAAGCAATGCAAGGCGAAGTGTGGAGTAGTAGATTTGATTGGTTAAATAAATAATCAGATAAAGGATAGTGTAGACACAAACTAAAACTCAACTTGAGAAATAACTTTAACTAGAGTACAGGCATGCCGGCCCCTTTCGCTTAGGTGCAGTGAAAGGTATTTCACAAGTTCCCGACATAACGAGACGAGGGTTTGAAATCAATCAGCAGATGATTTGAAAGCAAGCCGCCTTGCGTTGATTTCTGTGGTATGAGCGTCAGCGATATTATTTTCAAACTACTGAACGTAATTTTTGCCTCGGAAATCACAAACCTCTAACAAAAATGATGGCGTTGGCTGTGATTTTTTTGTTAAGGACATGCAACTAACTAAAGAGTATTTGCAAGTTTAACTCTTGAACACCGGAGAGGCAGTATGTGGAACTAGTAATGGAAAGTCGATTGCCGGGGCCAGTAATTCTAATGTCGCATGTCCTTTACACGACGTTGTAATCACGTTCCGCTTCTTTCGACTGTTTGCGATTTACCAGATATATATATATGCTGAGGGAATATGATTGTTACAGTTTGTAACAAGTAACGTTCCTCGCTTTCTTCTCCATCTTCTCCCTTGGAACTGACACTTTTTCTTTAATGTATCTAATACATGCAGTAGTTTAGTAGAAAACAATCTGTAAATTACATCTTCTGACAATTTGGATAATACAGAACTTAGCAGTTGAAATGCAGAGTACATCCCCGTGTGCAGAAAGCGACAAACGGTTCTCCAGGTAGTTCATAATATAAATTGAGTCTGGAATATTTCCTTAACAACCTGGAGGTAAATGACGGCATTTTGATTATGGATAGATCAGCGTTCCCCACACTGGTGCTGGTGTCTTTGCCCTTCTCTGTTAGCCGATATCTTTGGCGCCTACATACATACAGACATATACAATCACACACCTCCTTAAAATTAACCCTGTCTGCAAATTTAAAATCTTTACGATCCCTTGGATCCACCCCTCTTCCATCTCCTCCTCGGGGTTCTGTTGCTCTCATTTTAGGAACTGTTGGGTTGAACGGAAGCTTAACATATTTTTAAGCTTGACATTGAAGACAAGATCATGCCAAGAAGGGTCTCGTAGTGCAGTGTTAGTGGCAGGACAGGCAGATGCATCTAATAATGATGCAATGTCTTGAAAACTCCATGCACATAATGTTATCGATAACTAGGATTAGGAAGTTTAATGTGTAAACCTGTGCCTGTTGAAATCTCCAGTAGAATATGGTTCTTCGCGGCATCATTCATGTTTTGTGTTATATTACAATTTTACATGTTTTTGAAAGTTACTGAATGTCATTCTTGATATGCTATTTGAATGCATGACTCCCTGGACCGATAATTTAAGTTGCTAACTCAACAGTAATATAAGTCAAGAATCCTGTTATACGCCTGGTGTTGAGTGCGATGTCCTGTAAACGAATGCAACTAGCTTTATTGAATTAATTAATAAAACAACAGTGTGATTTTGTCAAATGTCTATACTATAAATTGGCATGGTGTTTTTTTCTCCCTCGCTTTGAACTCACACGTAGTCCATACACGTGCCACTACGTCTAGTGCACTGGACTGATGTTGGCGTGTGGACTAGCGTTCCCTATTACCAGTGTCCCTCGCCATTAGGCGAAACCACTCCGACTTTGGAGGTATTTGTAATTTACATCCGCCAAGTCAAGGACGAGAAGTTAACATTTTAATCCACATGACCGGTGTAGTAGTTGAACCGTCTACCACGGCATCAGCACACCGGAAGTTTAAGAGAGAGTGCCCTTATCATTTCGGCCATGCTGACCAGCGCGGGGCTTAAAATGGGACATTTACCTACGACAGTGGATGCTATACACCATGATGTTTGTGACCCATGCTGGAATAGACTCACAGCAAACGTTGATAGAAGAAGAAGAAGAAGAAGCAGCAGCAGCAGCAGAAAAAGGTCCTGGCCAATGGTAATAACAGCAACAGTCTATCTCTCCTAATAAACACACACACGCATGTACCAAATATTGTGTCAATTATTCCCTTCAAGAAAAGAGCACCCATGCACTATTTTAACCCCCTTTCGTCTCAACATGTGAACCAATGCATTTATTCAATTTGCTGGGTGGGAACGTGCTAGGAATCCCTCAAAGCCAATTGTCTGTCATTGCGTTGAACTTTCCAGCCGTGACGTCTGATTCGACTAAACGTTTGATGAGTTATATTTCTGTCTTCTTTTTTTTGTTTTTTGTTATTTCTGTCAATAATCAGTAGGTACCCTCTCTGAGAACGTGAAGTGGCCCTTATCTGCTTCTCAGGATGTGAAGAAACGACCCTTATGGTTATTTTATTAGAGCACGTTGTGTCTGCACTTTGTTGTCTGGTGTACATAATTTATATTGGCTTTTCTGTCTATTCTGCTTTGACTCATTGAATTCTAAGTTTTAAATAATGATTTATCCCAATGTTATTGTTGTATATACAGTATTGTTATAAACTGTCATTTACTGCCAATATAGTACCTTGCGGTGTATGGCAGAGGGGTCTTTGAGCCTGAGGAATAAAGGCCGCCTGGCTAGTGCAGTCGCCGCGAACTGTGCATGTTAGGATTTTCTTTTTTCCCCCAGACAGAAAAAAATCCCACACCTTACCGGGGATCGAATCCGGGTCTCCCAAATGAGAGTCCGGCGCTCTAGCCACTCGGCCAGCCGAGTTCATGGTACGGTGTGGTACATTAATGGGGTAAACAGTTAATTTGCTGTCAGGGAAAGGTAATTGTTATAATGTGTATTATATATTTTTTCCCCGAATCACTATTTTTGACTTCTTAATGTACCTCTGCAGCGGTGATAGCTAAAGGTAGAGAATAATGTTGTTATTGTTGTTATTTTAGTTATTGCTATAATTATGGAACCCGTTAATTCGAGTTGTTGCTATTTGTGTGTAACACAGTTGATTAGAAATGTTGTTATTGTTGTTGGACACAGTTACTTCGAGTTATTGTTAGAACCTGTTGATTCGAGTTGTTGCTGTTGTTATTGAACCCAGTCGATTCGAGTTACTGATGTTCTTGTAGATCCCGTTAATTCGTGTTATTGCTATTGTTCTGGAGCCCAGTTGATTTGAATTGTTGCTATTATTGTAGAACCTTTGTTTCGAATTGTTGATGCTGTTGTAGAAATTACGTGATTCGAATTATTGCTATTATTATATGGCAGTGAATATTGGAACGTAAATCATCTAGCTAGAATGAATTAAGAAGTAACGGAGATGTTTCCGGAGACTAATGATGCGAATTCCTTGGACTGCCAGAGTAACTAACAACGATTGCCTGAAAGAACTAACAACATTTGCCTGAAGGAACTAACAACATTAGAACAATATATACAACTATAAGAAAGAGACGAACAGCGTTCTTAGTCATGTGACGAGAAGAGAGGCATTGGAAACGTGACAACTGGAAAGATCATTGGGAAAAGATACTGAGGGAAACCAAGAGAAATGATGCTGAATAGACTGAGATGGTAGCATGGAGAATATCAACAGAGCTAATCCAGAACACCAAAGACCGAGATATGTGGAGAGCCATGAACGCCTACGCCAGCTGGCAAAGCACAAAATTATGATGATTGAAGAACCCCGTTGATTCGAACTGTTGCAATGTCTGTAGAACCGGTTGATTCAACTGGTTGCTGTTTTTGTAGAATTGAATTGTTGTAAAACCCCCGTGATTCGAATTATTGCTGTTGAATATAGCTGATTCGAATTATTGCTTTTATTGTAGAACCTCTTGGAATCAAATTGTTGCCATTGCTGTAGAACCCCGTTGATTCGAATTGTTGCTGTTAGTGTAGAACATGTTTATTTGATTTTGTTACCTTTGTTATAGAATCTGTTGATTCAATTTGTTGCTACTGTTGTTGAACTCAGCGGATTCAAATTATTGCAGTTATTGTAGAATCCCATGAATACGCATTGTTTTAATTGTTGAAGAAACCACTTGATTCGAAATGTTGCTATTAATTATTACAGAATCCATTTGGTTCGAATTGTTGCTATTATTACAGAACCAAGTTGATTAGCGGTGTTGCTATTGTTGTGAAACTAATTTGATTGGAACTGTTACTATTGTTGTAGATACGGTTAGTTCGAGACAAGACTTTTCAAGCGATAGTTGAAAAACGCGGGAACTGGGTGTCTGGAGTCACAATGGAATATTGGTTAGTGCGCTTGCTTGCAAAGATAATCATCGGGTTCGTCCCCCATAGAGACCATATTATCATTATTATTATTATTATTATTTTTTTTTTTTTTTTAACCGCACGGCTCTAGGGTCGACCCAACCTCATAAAATGCGTTTCAGGTTGTGTTTATACGTGTCTGGGATTCGTATGGGAAATAAAGCAGACGAGGAAGGGAATAAGCCTCCATCTAACATGCCATAGCGTAGATTATGTACAGGACTAACACTCATACTCCATTGGCTGTGTCTTCTTTGGGACTAACTTTACCTGTTACTGGTTGTCTACCATCATCGTGAGGAAGTTTTTATCACTCTCTTGCAATCTAGCAGCATTCAATATGTGTCGTCCTCGATAGTCTTCATCACTGTGGAGAAAATGGCAGATTTCCTCATTCTTTTTTCGTTAGACAGACTAGTTTATGTCCAGAATACCTGCAGGTAGAGATGACGAGAAGACTCAGTCAGTATGAACTTCGACCCTGGCACATTCTACATCCTTAATAGAAGAAATGTTGGCACCCAAACGATAGGTAATTCATGGTACGGTGTGGTATTTTAATGGGGTAAACAGTTAATATGCTGGCAGGGAAAGGTAATTCACAGAATGAAATATTTACGTGCTAGCACAGAAAGATAATTCACAAAAATAAAGAATTAAAGTTTTGCGGGAAAAGGTAATCAAGCAATATAAAGAGTTAATAGGTTGCCACCGAAAGGTACTCTATCACGTTAAAAAGTTAATATGTTGGCACAGAAAGGTGGACCACAGAGTCAAGCGCTAATCTGTGGCGCAAAAGCTCATGGTGTAATAATCATCCCTGATTTGCAATCTCATATCATGTGAATCAGAGAGAGTCGGATCATCCACAATCCGTATTAACAGGATACCAGGCAGTTCTACCTTCTCAGTCGTAGGTGTGTGTGGGATATTGCTTTGGGAGTTTGATCTAATCGTAATTGTGGATCAACCATCCCTTCCGTCTCTATGTTAAAGTATTCAGTAAGAGTAAAGCCGCGTTTGACATCTATATTCCTCATAACCCATTTGTGTGCACTGATTGCTACTCCTCGCTCAATATCTCTTCCTCCTTCTATCTTTAATACTATCATTGCCATCCTAATTATTTTTACTGCATTATCAATCCTCCCAAGCCGCATCAGACCTGCCTAAGCAGTTAACAACTTACGCGCTGTGGATACATCTATTATTAGATTACACTCTGTCAGAATGCACCATCCTTTCATGGCTGTGGCCTCTGTTGTCATGTGCCCTAGGCTATGTTTCATTCTACTTAATGTTTGTGTTTTACATGAGTCTGGTTACTAAGCCTTTGTGTGGCCACTGCAAACTATTTCACCTTGATTTTTGGTGACGTTTTTTCGTACCTGCTTACTTTTGATGTCCGACCGTAAATCTAAATTCTACTCTAATGTTTTGATCGTTTACATTTCCACATCTTCACAACAATCTTGCCTATTTACTTTATGTACAGAATTTTGACCTCACCCGACATTCTAGGCGGCTGCCGCATCCCTCACCCTTATCCCTTACCCCTTAACCCTTACCTTTTATTTTGCCTAGGCCACATTTATGATTACGAGATTGAACCTTTGTCCCCAACCCTATTTCACCGACGTATTTCCGGTCATTTGACGCATTGCCGTGTGTTTTCATTGGACTGCACTTTCTAGGCATAGCACACAACTGTACACATGAAGAATTGACACCAGCTAGTAACTTTTGAATACTCTCAATGTAGTTGTTTCAGTGTCTGTTTACTGTGTGTGTGCTGAAGAAGGCTGTAACCACAACGCCACTTGTGATTGTATACTAGTAAAGCTTACCAATTCTATTTCTTATTTTCCGTAATTTACTCATTGTATTGTTACAGCTTTGCCTCAGCTCCATCAGTTCCATTTCTAAACATAGAAACATGTATAGGGTGTTTGTAAAGTCTCACTACACTCTGTATGTAGAAAAAAAAATTGAAAACTAAATTTCTTCCGCCGATAACACCATTCTGTTATCAGAGTTCAAAGAATTACTCTAGCAGACGACAGCCATTCGCTGAATATTGCTTAGCGATGGACTGTGAAGCACATTTTTGGTGACGTCATGTACTTCATTTTTTAGATTTATTCTACATACAACGTGTAGTGAGACTTTAAGTCATGTTGTTTATTAAGAATACATGATTCATCAACATCTATGTATAACTGAAACATTAACAGAGTGCAGTAAATTGCCTTATGCTATATAACAATGGGCGCTTATCTGTATATTCATCAGACTGTCTGTCTTTGCATAATTTCTTCAATCGCTTCGTCGGTCCCTCTGCCCGCCCTAAATATGAAAAACCACTAGCATTAAACTTAATAAAGCCATCAATACATGATTCTTCATTGCTACATTTTACATTTTTCATAACAGGGAAATGACAAAAAACAAAACGGGAAACCTCATGTCATTTACATTTCTACAAAAGAAACAAAGGTCTCTAGTATCGGCTCATATCTGAGATGAATGAATAAGAAAATCACAAAATATTACACATGGCAGTCTCTATGGATTTGCTTGGCTTCAGCGAGTGTGAGGCCCCCTGGTACCGCCCGATATTGGAAACCAACATTAGCATTATCTTCCACTTACCTCATCAGGGAAGAAAACGTCAAGGGAAATTTGTGCAAGATGAGCATTCATACCGTAGATTTCGTATTTGATCAGAAGTTCCATATCTGGCAGTTATGTGTTTCTGAACACTTGTAGCGGGCAACCACAGCGTAAGTCCGCAGTCTGAACATTTGTAGCTGGCGCCCGTTCACTTAGGTTTGTACTCTGGATACTTGTTGCTGGGAACCATACCATAAGTTCACAGTCTGAACACTTGTAGCTGGGAACCATACCATAAGTTCACAGTCTGAACACTTGTTGCTGGGAACCATACCATAAGTTCACAGTCTGAACACTTGTTGCTGGGAACCATACCATAAGTTCACAGTCTGAACACTTGTTGCTGGGAACCATACCATAAGTTCACAGTCTGAACACTTGTAGCTGGGAACCATACCATAAGTTCACAGTCTGAACACTTGTAGCTGGGAACCATACCATAAGTTCACAGTCTGAACACTTGTAGCTGGGAACCATACCATAAGTTCACAGTCTGAACACTTGTTGCTGGGAACCATACCATAAGTTCACAGTCTGAACACTTGTAGCTGGGAACCATACCATAAGTTCACAGTCTGAACACTTGTAGCTGGGAACCATACCATAAGTTCACAGTCTGAACACTTGTAGCTGGGAACCATACCATAAGTTCACAGTCTGAACACTTGTAGCTGGGAACCATACCATAAGTTCACAGTCTGAACACTTGTAGCTAGGAACCATACCATAAGTTCACAGTCTGAACACTTGTTGCTGGGAACCATACCATAAGTTCACAGTCTGAACACTTGTTGCTGGGAACCATACCATAAGTTCACAGTCTGAACACTTGTTGCTGGGAACCATACCATAAGTTCACAGTCTGAACACTTGTTGCTGGGAACCATACCATAAGTTCACAGTCTGAACACTTGTAGCTGGGAACCATACCATAAGTTCACAGTCTAAACACTTGTTGCTGGGAACCATACCATAAGTTCACAGTCTGAACACTTGTTGCTGGGAACCATACCATAAGTTCACAGTCTGAACACTTGTAGCTGGGAACCATACCATAAGTTCACAGTCTGAACACTTGTAGCTGGGAACCATACCATAAGTTCACAGTCTGAACACTTGTAGCTGGGAACCATACCATAAGTTCACAGTCTGAACACTTGTAGCTGGGAACCATACCATAAGTTCACAGTCTGAACACTTGTTGCTGGGAACCATACCATAAGTTCACAGTCTGAACACTTGTTGCTGGGAACCATACCATAAGTTCACAGTCTGAACACTTGTTGCTGGGAACCATACCATAAGTTCACAGTCTGAACACTTGTTGCTGGGAACCATACCATAAGTTCACAGTCTGAACACTTGTTGCTGGGAACCATACCATAAGTTCACAGTCTGAACACTTGTTGCTGGGAACCATACCATAAGTTCACAGTCTAAACACTTGTAGCTGGGAACATACTATAAGTGCACAGTCTGAACACTTGTAGCTGGGAATTACCACTTCAGTTGGCATTCTGAACACTTGTAGCTGGGTACCATCACTTAAGTTCGCAGTCTCAACACTTGTAGCTGCAACCATCACATAAACTCGCATTCTGAATACGTGTAGCTGGCAACAATCATTTTAGTTTAAAGTCTAACTACTACTACTACTACTACTACTACTACTACTACTACTACTACTACTACTACTACTACTACTACTACTACTACTACTACTACTACAACTACTACTGATGCTGCTGCTGCTGCTGCTGCTGCTACTACTGCTACTACTACTACCACTACTACTACCACTACTACTACTGCTACTACCACTACTACTACTACTACTACTACTACTACTACTACTACTACTACTACTACTACTACTACTACTACTACTACTGCTGCTGATACTACTGCTACTACTACTACCACTACTACTGCCACTACTACTGCCACAACGTATTAATTAAATGTATTGTTCAGGTATACATACAGTGGGATCTCACCAATGCTAAGGGTTCGTGCACTGTGCTGAAATACTCCTATGTGATCTATGAGATGGCAATGGAGCACTTGTGGGGGTGTCCGTATGTCATGAGAGCGATCCTTTACCGCTACCATCATCGTCATTTTTTTCATTATTATATTCTTCTTCTTCTTCTGCTGTTGTTTATACCCCAGTAAAGCATAAGATCTCAACAAAATCATCTCTTGTAGCACACCTTCTCGCTTCTCCCACCAATTTCCTCCCAATATTATTCATCTCTATTTCGAATTTTCTTATCCATGTGGTTTATGCCCTCCTCTATTTATTTTCCTTGGTGGGGTCCAGAGAAACAATCTTTCCATTTGATATTAACAAATTTTCTCTGTGTGTTCTATTCATCTTTTTTCTCACCTCTTGATTCGCTGGAGTTTAGTTAGCTCTCTCCATAAGCTGTCAAGAATTGTCTCTCGCTGTCCTCCTCTATATTTCTTTCCAGAAATCTTTCCGGTTTGTCACATGTTCCGGGTTTGTTTTCTCCTCATAATGTGCCCAAATAAATTAAGATTGCCTATTCATGATGTATGTGATAAGTTATCTTTGCTACTTAGCCTCCCTCAAAATATCCAGAATGCTCATTTAGGCTGTATAACGAACGAACGAGCGTACGAACGAACAATCTTTATTTTCAAAGGGGTAAGAATTGGGCACGTTAGGTCTTCTCTATTTCCTCTCAAACATTCTTTCATTCAACATCACTTATGAAGCAAATATTTGACAACAAAAGAAAAATAAGCATTAAAACGCATGAAAAATAATCAATAATACATGACTCACTGAGGCAATGTTTAACATGGGCATTATAAATACCCAAGAAGGTGTAACGTGCCACAATGGGAATGTTTTTTGGTTAGTTATCGTTTGAGATCATTTACTATTTTTATTGTCTTTGTTGTTTTGTTTTTTTTATTGGGGCATGTAGTCTGTACTGAGGAAGTGTTCAAACTGGTTGCGAATGTATGTATAAGGATTGGTGGTCTTTGATTTCTTGAGGAAGATTGTTCCACAACTGAGCGGCAAAGTATGCTAAGCTTGTTTTATATAAGTCTATCCTAGGTTTAGGGACATGAAGTATATTTAGTCGTTCGCTTTGTTTTGCGTTATATTTAAACAGTTGCCAAAGGTAGCCTGGAGCATTTTTAAATAGGATTTGGTGAATAAGTTTAGCCTTATTAAAAAGTAGGCATTTGTGGAGTGGCAATAACTGAAGACGTTTATGTAGGTTAGAATTGTCGGTAAGCTTTTCACCATTAATTAAACGCACCACCCTTTTCTGGAGTGAATAAAGGCGTTTTGTTATTGACTTGGAGCATCCATCCCAGATTGTGGAGCAACAATCAATATGTGTTTGTGTGTGGGAAGTATAGAATATCTTTCTTGTGTTTTCGTCAAGGACATTTTTTTAAATTTTGGTAAGTTGGTATACTTTTTTGGCTATTTGTTTAACGAGAGCATGAACATGGGAGTTTAGATTTTAATCAACGATGAGACCCAGTGCCTTGTGCTCGGTTACACTTTCTACAGACGCGCTACCAATGTGCACTGAAGAGCTCTCTGTAAGTTTAGAGTGTGAAGTCTTTGCCTGGTTGTTATTAACGTAGATTTTGTTTTAGAAATGTTAATTTGCATGCGGTTTGCATAACTTCAGTTAACTACACTATTTATTTCCTGTTACAAGGATGATTGTAGCATATTACATTCAGTAGCGTTTGTATATACTGTGCAGTCGTCAGAAAATAGGTCGGAGGACGACGAAACATATAAGGGAAGATCATTTATATAAATGGCAAATAACAGAGGGCCAAGTATAGACCCCTGAGGTACTCCAACATTAATGGTAATGGCTTGAGATAAAGATTTATTGTGTGATATTACTTGTTTTCTGTCTAATAAAAATTATTTTATTAATGCCACTATCTTAAAGCTTACTTTCATTGTTTCTAGTTTTTTTAAAAATTAGAATAGTATGATCTATCATATCGAATGCTTTTCTAAAGTCTACAAACACCGTTCCACATAGAGTATTGTTGTTAATATTTTGATGCCAGTTTTCTATCATGTTTGTTAGCGCTGTATGACAAGAACATTTTGGCCGAAACCCTAACTGACTGTCAATTATTAGTTTGTGGCGAACTAAGTGTTCTAGTGTTGTTTTGTGAATGTGCTTTTCTAGTGGTTTGGATAGTGAGGATACTATGGATAATCTCTCTCTCTCTCTTCTCTCTCTCTCTCTCCCTCTCTCTCTCTCTCTCTCTCTCTCTCTCTCTCTCTCTCTCCTCTCTCTCTCTCTCTCTCTCTCTCTCTCTCTCTCTCTCTCTCTCTCTCGGCTGTCTGTCTATTTCGTCTGTCTGTCTGCAGCAACAATTGCAGAAACTGCCTCATACACAAAAGATGTCAATTATAAAAGCGCATCAAGTTACCAATATGCCCAAGTCTGCGAGATCAAAACAAAATATAATGCCACAATTCAGTGAGAATTTGTTTACATGGCTTGCGCAAGCAAGATAACAAAACACTGGAGATCAACAAACAGAACAACTGAGAATGGTGTTTAGAAATGCCATTTCAGAAATATGTTTACTACTAGAGATTAGATGAAAATAAACATTCATGAATACTACAGATACTACAGAAGCCACACACAATAGGTTGCACGATTTATTGCCTGACATAACAAAACAAGATGGATTATATATCAGGTAATATGAATTGATGAATCATATGTTAGCTGAAGCACACATAGTCTCTGACATCATTCGGTTGTGGAGCAATGTTATCCCCACTGTAATGGCGGTGACTGTGACATCATTCTGTCGAGACCCCGGTTGTAGATGCCTAATAGCTATTGTTTCCTGAGAAGAATGCTCAACGTATCAAGAAGAGATAAGATCAGAAATAAAGAAATCAGGACTAAAGTAGGGGTTATAGCAGCACTAGATTTTATTAGAAAGCAGCAAGTCAAATGGTTTGGCCATGCAAGTAGGTTACCAGTCAACAGCATACCACAACAAGCAATGATGTACAGACCAGATGGAAATAGGGGAAGAGGCCGACCACGTAATCGTTGGACGGAGTGAATAGCAGAGTCCATGGGAATATCGATACATGAAGCCCATAAGCGGGTACTCTCACGATGTTTATACTTCACCTCGACACCATAAGTACAAGAGGAACATGAGATGAGATGATTTGCAATTGCCTAGACGTACTTGTCGTTAGTCAGAAATAGTATGCGAAATGTCTTTCCTTTGTTAACTTTATGACTGCAAGCTAATAGTGGTTGAGAAATCGCCGAAGACTGAATGGATATCGTGCTTTTGTATTATGCCAGTCAATAAATGGTGCAACCTATTGATTGTGGCCTATGTGTTTAAAGATTGCAATATGTTTACTCACAGATGCATGAACTGTTTATTCTGTTCAGTTATAAATTAAAGCCACTGTAGCATAGTAGTTAGTGCACACGCTTACTAGGACAGTAATCCGGGTTGAATCTCAAGTATTTTTTGTGTTCTTTTTCTGACCTTGGACTCGATCCAGCCTCATTGTCCCGTTATGGACATTGACCTACTGTCTTTTGCTGATTACTGCAATTAAGAAGCTCTTCACATTCTAACATTAATTAAAGTTAGAAACAGCCTACACACAAGATATAATGGCTCAGCGGTGCACCGCTACAGATTTTGTTTTGAGTAACACCGTTACTCCCTCTTTAAAACTGGTGTGCACAATGTTTGCTTTTCACTTCCAGCAACGCCGCATTAGCCTGCGCCGATGGAA
Source organism: Cepaea nemoralis (assembly GCA_014155875.1). Lineage (NCBI taxonomy): Eukaryota > Metazoa > Mollusca > Gastropoda > Stylommatophora > Helicidae > Cepaea > Cepaea nemoralis. Next base: position 91,838 of record JACEFZ010026237.1, read on the forward strand.
AATGAATTTGCCACTCCTCGTAGCCAAGAACATGACAGTCAGTATGATCGCTAAAACATCTGGCATGTCCTTTGCGAGAAGTTGCGATCAACCCCCAATCCCAGGTTGATATACTAGGCAATTTTACGTTCAGTGGTTTGCCATTGTTTTCTGAATGAGAGATCAACGGTGACGTCCAACTGACAGGGCCAAGTGTTAACTGAACCCACAACCCTACTGGAAGATTCATATTAAGCATGTTAGGCCATATGGCCACGCTGACTTCTAAGATCTTTTACCACGAGTAAATCGTGTATCTGTGGGAGGATTTTAGGCCCCTAGACAATTGGGTTATCCTCCCTACCATCAGCGACCAATCTGAAGGAGTAGGGTAAATCCTTGGACCCCGCATGTCTCTTCTATCTAGGGAAGTCAGACAGTAGACAATGTGCTGTCTGCGTGCAAGCTAGTCCTTTGCCAGGGCCGATTTACGTGGCGCCACAGTTAAGTATTCACTAAGCTGGCAACCATAGTGGATGAAGTCAGGAGGCGGGCGAATAGAGGAATCACGGCAATGTCCATGTCATTTATTTAGTCAAAGCTGGGCAGAAACTCAGAGACAGGGAATGCCGTGCTGCAGACTTACGTCCCTCCTCGATGGTACGGAAGAATGAAGCTGGCTATTGGCCTGAAAGGTCATGGCAATTGCCCGGCAGTGATCCAACAGTTTCAGTTGTCACCTGACATTGCATTCCACGCCACTTGGCTCGGCAGTTAACAATAATCGAGATAACAGTCTATATGAATCGGTAGTCGAGGACCAGCACACATGCAATATGGAGAAGTGCAGTGACATGGTTGCAAGTCTGAGACAGGAAGGTACACTGTCAGGCTATTCGGCATAGACGTAGGCAAAAGGGGTTTACTCTCCCACTCCGTGTACGGCGTGCTTAAGCAGCTGGGCATAAATGATCAAGCGAGGACTCGGGGCAGCAAAAGACCCTTGCGTCGACTCTGGAACAACCGGAATGTTTAGTGGAATAAATTACTGCAGTGCTATGGTTCTCGTTCCTGTCTGCAAGTCGAAGTCTGTCGTGTCCAAAGTCTAACATCGAAGCTAGCGAACAATCTCTCATCTACGATCTAAGACTTTTACTGTCTGGTGTCGACTCCGTAGCCATTCCTCCAGATGAGATTAGTGCACTTGAGACTATGACTCTGCAATGTTGAACCGCCACGCTGCAGCAGTCACCAAGATCAATTCATGTCGGCCGAAGTCCAATTTCCGGTCAAGTTTCTTGTGGCGATGAAAACCGTCTTACGAGGCCAGAGCTCCTTAGCAGAGAGGGGTGAGGGTTGGGAAGCCCAAGTTCACAATCAAGTAGCCCAGAAGAAGAGCTGGCTTCCTAGGGAGTCAGCGGGAGTGAGGCTCTTTGAGCCAAGAACGGAGTACAAAGAAGGTAGCATGTCGGCAACGACCCGCCAACGCTGAGGCGACGACAGAGAGGCACGACTGGGGGAAAAGCTGACTTCTCGTGGCTTAAGGTGCTAGGATATGTGTAAGGACACGAAGCACCGGGTGCTAAATGCTCTCCTCCATGAAGGCATAGAGGGGAAACGTTTGGGGAACGGGAAACTTTCTGAATTTCGGAAGCCGTCAGTCGTGTTTGCTATGCGATGGAGTTTTCTTATCACTGTGCTAGTAGCACTTCATATATTTTATACAAATAGTAAAGTAAGCAGAGCTCCCGTTTACACGCCTTAATGCGCATTGAACAATTAGTGTAGATATATATTGTTATAGCCCAATCAGCCCTAGATGGGTGATATAGTTCAGTATCACTGCTTTCATTTCCCAGGATATTTCTTGGTACTAACTTTAGGCTGCGTTCGAAACACAGCTGCGATCGATTTGGCAGCAGACTGTGTCGCGCTGGGTTTTAACGTGATGGTATGAGATCCGATCGTTCAGAAGGCAATGGCAAATTACTGAACGTAAACTTGACAAGACATCAACAACAGCTGTGCTGATGTTGACAGCGATGTTCTGTAAATAGGATATGGAAAACAGCTGGTTCTATCTGGAGCCGTGATCAATGTTTTACATATTATAGCACAATATAAGCGACACATATTCACATGAATATGATAACTAATGCAAAATTGATTAGAAAATAAATTAAACTTGTGTGAAATAATTATCAAGAACATAACCTGCTAAATGAAGATTCAATGAGATCTTGAGCGAGAAATATTATGACAGCCATGACTGCAGCCAAGAAGCTGGGGAACTCTTACATTCATCGCAGAGGGAAGATAAAAAAAATGCATAAAATATTGATTAATTGTAATCGATGAAGGAAACGCAATGTGTTCAAGACAGTTGAAAGTCTAGTCAAGAGAAATGTGAAAGCTAAAGGTTTGGTTGAACCTGATTATTTGACTAGATTGTGACTGGCACCTTGCCGTCTTGACATATAACAGTTTGTTACATCCTGCTTCAAATAAGGCATTATACCTCTCCATAGCACAAAGCCTGGGCTGAACTGTAGAGACCATGTGTTGCCCGTTGCAGCATGATACTTCTCTCGACCTGTCTTGTTTACTCCAGAGGAAATGTAACACCAATACGTCTGGAACAAGACAAGCTGCAGAAGCTGTTGGATCAGCAAAGCAATAATCTAGCTATCCGCCTGTCAGAGCTTCACTCCTAGACCTTTTGCCAAGGCTTAGAGCAGTGGTTCTCAACCTTTTTTGGCCCGTGTCCCCTTCACCATATTTTCAGAACGTCATTTCCCCCCTTCCTACCAAAAATTTAGCCCGTGCCTCCCTTCACCGTATTTTCAGAACGTCTCCCCCCCCCCCCCTTTTATATTTCCTATCTAAACATCCCCCACCCCTACACAGTATACGAAAAAATTGAAGGTAAATTTAATAGCATATACCAAAACAAGTCTAGACATCCACATAAAACATGATTTGAGGGTCTACTAACATTATAAAAGGAATTTTAGAAGAATGAGACGTACATAACTATAAAGTATGAGGGGAAAAAACAATATCAAGTAATCGGTTCTTGTATTAACGCGATCTTGAAATGGTCTTCATTCCCCCCCCCCCCCTCTCCCCTGGAAACCCTAAAATTCCCCCTGGGGGGAGGGATGGAATTCCCCACCGGTTGAGAACCACTGGCTTAGAGCCTGGTCTGCCCTGCCATGACATTAAGACGTTTAGTCCCCTCCCATCTTTGCACCTCTGCCCGAAGATGTTGACACAATGTGGGGTGTCGGGGTTGGTAAGCGCCGCCCAACATTTGGCGCTTACAGAAAGCAGATAGTATCGTCTACTGTTATACGGTGCCACATATCAGTCACTGACACATAGCAGACTGAGAAAGGCTGAAGGGAGCTTCCCTAAAAGGTGCACCGAAATGTACAATTATAGAGTGCACAGGGAAACTAGGGAAGCGTCACGAAAAACGTCACTAAGGGGGTTAGACTTGGGCTGCCGTCCTGTTCGGACGCAGCATGTCTTTAAGCATGGCTAACATTCAGTTATGCCGCTTTTGTTAATACAGTGTGTGTGTTCTCAAGTTCTGTAGAGCGATTGAATGTGGTCAACATGTGAGTAATTGAGTCGACAGATTAAAGTCTATGTCCGAGAGGAAAGTCGTTGTGGAGTTTTATTCCAGTGGCTGTGTTTTGGTCTTCAGAACTCAAAGGTATTCATATTATTATTCATAGTATGTCAAACCCTGGACGCATCGATAGCCTGTACAGCATTCACTTCGTGACATACGGTAGCTCAGTTATAGTGACCAAGAGCTGATTTGATATTCGATTAAGCTTGCACATATTCTGTACCAGTCGCAGGCGAGGTCAAAAGAACGAAGATGACATAGCAGAGTCATTATATATTTTATCAGTTTAGTTAGGTACATGTCTTTTTACAGAACGTCTTTATCAACCCCATAATTGTTTGGCTGTGATTTTCTTAGCAATTTTACATTGTGTAGTTTGCCATTGCTGTCTGAACAACCAACACTCATACCATTGTGAAAATCAAATCAAATTGACCTGCTTCCAAACAGCTAGCAGCTGACTTGGAACGTGGAACTCGATATATCGGGATTATAAAACTGCATTCACTATCCTCAGCCACATACGTTGACTGATTTTGTTGGATCAGATAACACCAACAGAGCGTTACTAGATAGCGGCGCGTTGCTATCCACATTCACCATCACGATTATTATCAAGTGCCATCTCCTGGTGCACTCATATTCCCAGTCCATCTCGTGAATTTTGCCCGCCCACAAATAACATTGCCTTACTCTAGCCCAGCTTCCCCTCCGCTTGACCCCTAGACTGTCTTCCGGGCTGAGTCTCCTTATATGCCTTAATAACTTTAATTGTGAGAGTCAAGGTAACAAAGTCGCTAGCATCATAGCCTGCCCTTCCGGCGGTCATGTGTTCGAATCCTAATTCGAGATGATTTTTTTTTTTAAATTGACTTGGCGTCCAGGTCTACCCAGTCTAAAATAGGCACCAGGAATTGTCCCTGGAAGTAACAGCGGCAGGCGGGGTATTGACCGCATCTCTCACCGAGTCACGACTGATCAATGGAAATATAGGGTTAGCACCATATACCCAGGCTTGGCCATGGGAATCCCATGGGGAAAAGGGGGATTTTCTGAATAGTGTAAGGATGGGATGGGACGGGGTGGGACAGGTTTAAATTACCATTGGATGGGACAGAAAAACATGTCCCTTGGACAAGCCTGCCAGGCTTGGCAATGAGAATGTTATTCCCATGGGAATCCCATGGTATACCCAATAGCTTAAGGCATGCAAAAGGGTCCTCTACCCTTTATTTTTTACTGTAATTGTTAAACCTTGATGTCATTCATTGATCTTATCATCTATTCCAGATTATGTGATACTACGTCTTGTGTTTTTGTTATCCTGACGTTTATACCTCCCACATTTCGCGAACCAGAGTGCTCATTGGCAATTCAGTTCCTGCCTATTCATTTGACACTACGAAAAGTAATACTACTTTAATTCATAGAAGGTATCACGCGAATTACCGAAACTGGGCAATCTTCTTATTATTTTGAAAGGTCCCTTTTCCTCGCCTGAGGCGCAGTGGGCATATGCCCATATATTCCATATTCTTATTGACAAAACGGCACTAAGTGAGTGATGTGGTCGGTATTATCCGGCCGCCTTTACTTCCCAAGACGTTTTCTGGTACCCATTTTAGGCTGGGTTGAACTGAAAGCCAAGGTCGATTTTTAAAATTCGAATCTGCTCTGATGCGGACCTAACTCAACAACCGGTAAGACCCCAACTACCGCGGCTCCCAATCTTCTTCAGGTGCTTGCCATCTACCAATGGAGCATGGTCTCAACCAGACCACATCAAGCCCTTTGTATATTTGTTGATGAATGGCTGGTTAATAGCTGTCTCATATCTTGTGAAAGGCCAGAGATTTGCTCTAGACGGTGTACTTGGAGGCTAACGACGAGACAGCTGCAGGCGAAACAACAAACACGAGTTGCCAGTCCATAGGCATGCGGAACTTGCATTGGACCAGTTAAAGATTAACTAAGACCCTGTTGATAATAAAATAACTAACACCTGGTGGAGATATTATTATGAGCCTAATCCCAGCAAGCTCGCGCGTGTTGTGGCATGATATTGTTACACGCTAAGATGCCTCTCTGTAGCTGTCTTGCACACCTGCGCTAATTTCTGAGCTTAAGCAAGGGTTGCAATGCTATGCAGTCTCCGTGGGTAATTTGGAACCTGGTCGGGAAGTCCTGTTCGGGTTACAAGCAATGTAAACGCCAATGAAGTAAACTGAAATGTTAAAACGCCTGTCTTCAGGGGGGGTGGGGGGAGAAGGGGGGGGGGGGGCTGCGTGGTCTCGAGGTATGGTGTCCGCCTCGAGTGCTGGAGGTTCCGGGTTCAAGCCCCGGTGAGGACGGGACTTTTTCACGTGGACTTCTAGTAAAAATGTCCCCTGGTCTCTGGGTAGTGAGATCGGACGCCAGTGTGTATTGTTGCGCACGTAGAAAATCCCTTGGCAGTTGGATATCGAAAAAGAGTAGCCTAACGGCGCTACCCGGGCAAAATTTCGAGTTAAAAATCTACCCAAGTATTTCAGGATCTTTGCCGGTGCTACGGAGTTCGTTCACTGAGCTGAGTTTCTCCAGACTCAGGTTTGAATTAGGAGGAGAACGGAGCACATATGGGTTGCACCCGTGTGCCGTGATGTTGATCCGTCGACTAAACTAAACTAACTAAACTATCTTCAGAGGATTCGTACCCAACCAACCATGACTGCACCGTCATATCAAGCGACAAACATTGCTGGAGAAACATTACAATTAATTTTTCCATGCGAAAACGGCCACTGATCTACTCTGAAGCACAAGAAGATCTCTTTTTTTCCGCATATTCTTTACAGGACATTGCAGTCAACACCAGCATTTTTCAGCTGCTGTTGATGCTTGCTTGCTTGCTTGTGTTCGTTGGCTTGAGCTCCAACGCGAAGTCCTGTATGTCGGATGAAGGCATCCTGTTGTCCAACATCAGTGTGATGTCATACAGGACCTGAGTTTTGCGCGAGTATCCGTTGTCCCATGTCTGGCTTATTGGTGTGCAGACTGGTGGTTCCTCGCCGTACAGGCAGACACTCTCCGACTTCGGAGGAATCGGCGATCCTACTGACTTTAGCCAGGACCCCGAAGGGACCTGTTGCCCAGGACGCTCGACAAGGACGCGTCAATAGGTCTTGGCCAGTATATAACCCGGCCCTGGTGCCTTGGAAACACCTCTGCGTCCCGCTGCTGTTGATGTCTTGGCAAGATTACGCTCAGTAGTTTGCCATTACTTTCTGAGCGACCGACTCACATACAACGCAAGTAACCAACGCGGCGCGATCCGCTGCCGAATCTCGCGTAGTTGCGTTACTCACGTGGATATACGGGATTACGGAGAAATTCGTAAACAACTACGCCAGGGAGACCGACAAGACAATCTACTACAGTGAATTACAATTACCAAACATACGTTGCTGCACGCTGTGAATCAATAAACAAAGGACAACAGTAACAGATGTGCAGCAAGAAGTAAATAGTTTCCCGAACTGTGAGTTAATTAACACTGGCTTACCGGCTAACACTGGATAATCAAATTAATTGATTGCTGGTAGAAGGCTAAACAATTGATGGCCATGACTAGAAAGTAGCGTGAACCAATTGGCGCACATGAATAAATTAATAAGCACGCGTTCGTTGAACACGTGCTTCCTTCTCCATGAAGCTGAGGCTGTTCAGGGCGATTTGTTCAGAGGAGTGAGTTGGTTGAAGGGATGTCTGCAAGCTTGTGGTGATTCTAGTATGTCTGGCCTTTTGTCTCTCTGTCTGTGAGTGTGTCTCTCTATCTGTGCGTGTGGGTCTCTGTCTGTGAGTGTGTCTCTCTATCTGTGTGTGTATCTCTCTGTCTGTGAGTGTCTGTCTCTGTCTGTCCGCCTCTCTCTGTTTGCATATCTCTGTGTGTGTGTCTCTGTCTGTGTGTCTCTCTCTATCTGTGTGTGTCTCTCTCTGTTTGTTTATCTATCTCTCTGTCTGTATGTTTATCTCTCTCTCTCTTTCTCTCTCTCTCTCTCTCTCTCTCTCTCTCTCTCTCTCTTTCTCTCTCTCTCCATTCATTCTAAATGGAATCAAAGAGACCACCAATACCCAAACATACACTCGCAGGCTATTTAAACGTAAAGTCGCCCGTGTGTTGCCGGGGCCCATACGGGGGGAGCAAAGAATAGTAACACTGTTGCCTACCATGCACGTCGTAAGAGGCGACTAAGGAGGCTATGGTTCCGTCGCCCTGCTACTGAGTGAGTGCGTGGCGTGACACTGTGAGCTGTGAATTTCACGTTGAATGCTTTTGCATCTGTCCGCAGTTGTTTTTCGCGTGAACTGCATGTTCGGAACGATGACGGCTGTCCGTTGCTGGATTGACTGGTTTGCCTTTTCGGTTAACGAGTGCATTTTTCAGGAGCTATGAAGTTAGTGCTTTGTGCGGCGCTTTCGGTGGGTCGCCCTGCAGAAAGAGACCGAGCCATATGGGATAAAACCCCGGTCAATATAGTCTTTCTGGTGACTGCCGTTTTCATCGACGATGAACTGTATTTTTCGTGGAGGACTTTTGTGTTGGCATTCTGGCGGCAGGCAATTATGCACAGTGTACCTGTGCGGGCTGTTGGCTTGCCGACACTCCTGTCTATTCAATTGTTCACATAGGGCAGTGAGGAGCATTTTGTGATATTCACTGGCACAGGAACGGAGCAATATGGGGACGACCCGTTGCCATGAAGTTGGAACCGCGACTAACTAACTAACTAACTAACTAACTAACTTGAACGTAAAGTACAGTACACAATACATGCCGCTTTAAAATAATAATAAAACAAGTCTGAGTGTTCAAAACAATGTTTTCCCGTAGTGAAGTTGAATAACGAAGACACAAACAATAGATTGCACGATTTATTGCCAGGCATATTTCGCTGCATCTCGTCAGGTACATACTGCATAAATCACACAACTTACGTGAATTAACTAGATAAATCCTTCAAGTTGAAATATACACATATTCACACAATAATGTCAATTATCTACCACGGTAATTTTAAGCTGACTAACATGTCTTTCTATTTGCACAATTCTGGCTTGCGTTATTTTGATCAATCAACAACTACAATGATTTACAACAATTAGTAGACGCAGTTGTTGTACACAGTGAGCAGCTGGGGTTGGAATTAATTTGTAAGAAGACACAGATTATGGTCGTCACTAGGAAGAACGAAGTACCACAATGTAATATACAAGTAAATGGGAATATTCTTCACCAAGTGAATCGGTACAATTATCTCGGAACAGTCATAACACCTGATGGGAGATGCCTTGAAGAGATTAGAACAAGAATCGTCATTGCGAAAGTAGCCTTTAGCAAGATGAAAAACATTCTGACCAATAAAAAGATGTCAATTGAAACGAGAAAAAGAGTGTTGAGGGGATACATAGAGCCTGTTCTTTTGTATGGATGTGAAACTTGGACAATGTGCAGTCAAGCTGAAAAACATCTGATGGCTGCAGAAATGTTCTTTCTGAGGAAAATGCAAAGAATACCATGGACGGACAGAAAAACCAATGATCAAGTACTACAGGAGACAAATGAAAATCGTAAATTGATTAGAGAAATTAGACGTAGACAGTCAAAATTTTTTGGACATGTTATGAGAAGAAATGGATTGGAGAATTTAGTGACAACTGGCAAGATCGAAGGGAACAGACCAAGGAAGACCTAGAGGAAAATACCTGGATGGCTTGGCCATATGGCATGGACGAGACAGGAACACTGAGCTGATCCATGACGCTGGTGATCGAGTGAAATGGCGAGTCTTGACCGCCCACGCTTTCCAACATGGCACATGATTCATTGAGTGATCACCTTTGCTGGAGTATGTTACATATTGTATTCTGTCTGGTAGTGATCACCTTTGCTGGAGTATGTTACATATTGTATTCTGTCTGGTAGTGATCACCTTTGCTGGAGTATGTTACATATTGTATTCTGTCTGGTAGTGATCACCTTTGCTGGAGTATGTTACATATTGTATTCTGTCTGGTAGTGATCACCTTTGCTGGAGTATGTTACATATTGTATTCTGTTTGGTAGTGATCATATTTGCTGGATTATGTTACATATTGTATTATGTTTGGTAGTGATCACCTTTGCTGGAGTATGTTACATATTGTATTCTGTTTGGTAGTGATCATATTTGCTGGATTATGTTACATATTGTATTCTGTTTGGTAGTGATCATATTTGCTGGATTATGTTACATATTGTATTCTGTTTGGTAGTGATCACCTTTGCTGGATTATGTTACATATTGTATTATGTTTGGTTGTGATCACCTTTGCTGGAGTATGTTACATATTGTATTCTGTTTGGTAGTGATCACCTTTGCTGGAGTATGTTACATATTGTATTCTGTCTGGTAGTGATCACCTTTGCTGGAGTATGTTACATATTGTATTCTGTCTGGTAGTGATCACCTTTGCTGGAGTATGTTACATATTGTATTCTGTTTGGTAGTGATCATATTTGCTGGATTATGTTACATATTGTATTCTGTTTGGTAGTGATCATATTTGCTGGATTATGTTACATATTTGTCGTGTCCTCCTTTAAAGTGTCGTCCCTGGAGTGAGGAGATCCGACACCCACATTATAATATTATTTTTTTTTTCCCCTCAATATTCTGGAGAATCCACCAGCTTCCGTCCAACACACTCCATCAGCCTATGGACACCTTTTCCTATCACTCTCACACTGTCGTACTATGCCCCCTTCTCATACTTCCCCAACGCAACATACTCAACAACTCTTACTTCTAGAAATTAATAAAGATTAATTTATTAAAATAAAAGTGTAACGTGTATGAGACGTGTATGCGAAGAAAATGTGTGACGTGTTCTATAAAGTGTAGAGAATCTGACTCTCAGACATCAGCTCAGTCCGCTGATCACAGCAAAGATAGACCACAGCACGTTACGTCAGAACAAGTACGTCTCACCCGTTGCCGGAACCATCCTGCCGGATACTGCTTTGCTTCTGTAGACCTCTGGTAATCCCATTTCATGAACATGAGAAATAGACAACCGGTGGTATGAACAGTTACTTATGGACCGGATTCACTCTACACAATGTCCGTTCCTAATGTTCTCTAACCAACTGCACAAGTTCTTTTCTAGTGTTTACACAGTTAGTAAAGTTAAGTGTTAGTCGACAGATCATCCTCGTTGCACATCGAACCATTCAGTCCGCAAGTGCTAATTACTAATGTTAATTGTTACTGTACTAACACTAGTTACTCTTAACCGGTTCTCGGTTCGTTACCACTGTTTAATGCTGTATGGTGCAACTGTAATCTTCACTATGTTGGGTGAATCAACCTCCCGCTAGCTTTAATCACGTCTGTAAGCAATCTTTATTGATTGCCGAACTGGTGTTCTTCCGACTGGGATTTTTTTTCCTTCCCCCAAAAATTTTTTGAGCTTCCCTTTGGGAAAAAAACCCTTTTTTGGTTTTTTTTGGGGGAAACCTTAG
>JACEFZ010026238.1:0-65903 GCA_014155875.1 Cepaea nemoralis
CAGCCCGTTCAGCGGGCCGAACCGTTCAAGAATCCAGTGGTGCCCACTCTATGACCACGAGCAGCGTGACGATGGAGGTGATGGCAGTTACACAGGCTTTCATATGGCTGGAATCACATCATTATACCAACGTGTGTGTACTAAGTGATTCAATGAGCATGATTCAGAAGGTCGAAGCTGGATCTGTACGTAGACAGTGGATTGAGTCGCTGCGGAAGTCTGTTGTCCGTAAAGTCACCTTCATCTTCGTCCCGGGACATGCGGGAGTCGAGGGAAATGAACGAGCTGATAAACTTCTGGCTCTGCAACCCCTGTAGATGGTCAGCCCATGGATCGTGCCGATGTTATTAACGTCCTCAAAGATATGGCGAGAACAGAAGACTTTGACGTCAGTGATTCCACATCGCTGTCCAGTTGGGAGTAAGAATCGGCACAGCCAGACGCGAGAGGTACATCGGGAAAACAAAGCGCCTCGTCAACCAACACAGAACTGGCACTATTAGCCACCGGACGCTGATGCATATGCTGGGGGGAGGATCTGAGCACCTATGGACATGTCCGGAGTGCAATGAAGTTACCCCAACTAATAACTGATAACTGAAATGTTGCTCTTTCATTCTGTACAATCCATAACTACGGACTGCTGGAACACAACTCGGCACAACCACAGATCGAATCAACGTCCCAGTCACCTTCTCGGATCTTGTTTCCACTTCAGTGACTCCTTTACGTGCGCCACGCAGATCATGATCAGCGTATTTCACTCACTTAGGCGTGACGATATTTTATTATGCCATGACTATTAAATTGAGTCATGTCGGATTAGACACCCAATTTTTTCTATTCCATATTTTTTTTTGGGGGGGGGGGGGAGAGCGAGAGAGAGAGAGAGAGAGAGAGAGAGAGAGAGAGAGAGAGAGAGAGAGAGAGAGAGAGAGAGAGAGAGAGAGAGAGAGAGAGAGAGAGAGAGAAGAGAAGAGAGAAGAGAGATTAATATACAACATTCACTCCTCTTTGCAATACAACAGTTTGAAATCTATTTAAATTCTATTAACCATATACACATTTCAAACAATATTCTAGAGTTTAATGAATCTAATTAAAATTCTACTCTAAAGTTATCTTGACTTGACTGTTCTCTGGCACTAATACTTGGTGCTACAACTTGGAATTCTGAAATTACAAGAATCTATTAACGTCTAGTTTCAGGTGCTCCCCCCCCCCCCCCCCCCACCCACACACACACTCATGCACGCACGCACGCACACGTACGCACACACACACACACACACACACACACACACACACACACACACACACATTATATATCATCCTAACATTAATGTATAATACTTTTCATTTACTTTTACTTTATTCAAATGAATTATTAATTTGATGTATGGATTTTAAATCACGTATAAAACAATCATGATGTGTCAAACTTATGATCTCAGTGTATCTCAATATACAAAATTCTTAAAGACATATCATGAAGTGAATTACATCTTACAACAATACTAACTTGACAGTAATAAATATCGCATGATTCTGAAAGACTGAACGTTTGTGGAACAGTTTTCAAAGTCAGTTTCCGATTTTAATTATTTGATATAATAGAACTAACTCTCTATTACTAATGCACATTATTGTTTTACCCATCTTAGGAACTCCATTCTTTCTATCTAACAAATGACAATATGATTAAATCAATTCCGTTAATTCATTTAAATTCAGTCAATCACTGCAAAATGATGTTAATGATTAGCAATTGCAAACTCATTATTATTAATTTCCCAATTTACATAACTGTAATCAATTATTTTTACTATGTAAATCAATTAATCAACTATGATAGCAATATTTAACTCAAGTGTTGTCAGTTTAACATAGAATCAATCATGCAAACACCACATGCAATAACATTAATTTTCCCTATTTCTGACTCATGCATATTTAACGTTCTCACTAACTGCGTATCTAAGCACTAGAGAGTTTCCCGAAACCTCCAGGTAGTCTATTTGCCTAAAGAATTCACCCGTTAATGATCTCCACTTACGGCTGAATATCCCATACTGTATAGATCTTCAGTGATAGGCTCTTATGACCTCGTTCTTCCATAATGGTAATGCAACGCCAAGATGAGTATTCTTTGGGTGCTCTTTCTCACTGTACACATTGTAATTTACATTGGCACCATGCTCAAAAAGATAACTCAAAATAATCAATAGCGATGTTATCCTAATAATTTCCATCAACAACATTGATTAGTTAAACATGCAACCAATTGTAATACTTTACTTTTCAAAGAAGAGCAAATAGAATATAACTTCACATGCTGTTAAACGAAATTAACTATGTCAACAGCAGTTGTTAGTAGTTGTTATGTAAATAATGAATTTCACAACCAATGAATTTAAATTTCAATGCGAAATTGAACTAGTTAACAAGATCAATAAATCAACTTTTAACTTTCTATGTAAATTAATTTGAAATAATATTAACTATTCTATCCCAAAGTCGGAGTGGGATTTCCTGATGCCAAGCGACACTGGTAATACTGTTGGGAAAGCTAATCCGCACGCAATAATCAGTCCAATGCACTAGAGGTGGTAGCTCATGTATGGACTACGATTGAGTTCAAAGCCAGCGAAAGTAATAAATAAGTAAATAACCCCTTGTTCAGTGCTTTTGACAGTAGCTAGCTAATCCTAAACTTAGTACATGATTGCTAGCTCTTACAATTATCCTCCCAAAGCAAAGAGTTTACTTATACACTAACGTTTGAACGCCTGTCGGACGCAAATTTCCCTTGTGGTAAAGCAAAGGTAGCTAGCAGCAGATTGATTGATTGATTTATCTAGGAACCGACATCACAGCATTCGGGGCATTCCCACTGGCGCTCTGTCCCCATCCTCAGCAGCCAGCGAAGAGTTCCAACACCAATAGTACCAGTAGCAATTTGATTATATGTCCGTCTCGCCTTTCTTCTGAGCGTCGAGCGTCGGCCAGATCCCCTCGTCACTCCTCGCTGCCTCATTCTTGCCAGACCATGATGATCCATTTACTGCCTCCCAGGTGTACTCGTGCTCCCACAAGGCAGCAACCACGTCTGCCTTGTCATGCGTCAATACTCCACCAGATTTTGCAGAGCCAGCCAATCTGTCCCCTGTTCATTTCCCAGCACACCGGCATGCCCCGGAGAAAAGATCCAGGCGATGCTTGCCACCCGTGACCCCCGAAGCGAAGCAAGCCTGTCCTCACCTTCCTCAGCATGCTTTCTGAGTCAGTTACAATCACGATGTGTGTATGTGTATCGTATTCTCGATCCACCGGAATGCTGCACTGACCGCCTCCACCTCCATTCTTAAGCTAGATGTTGTGGTATCATTAATCATATTCCAGGCTCTCCTGCACCAAATAGCAGCAGATAAAGCGATGAAACAGTAAAATAGCCCGCATAAAGACTGAAATGAGACAATTCGAGCGTTATTCAAAGGAACAATACATGCCATCCAACAGTTCTTCGTGAAATTATGATTACAAGAAGTACTAGAGATAAGTATCTACATATCGGGAACACGAAGACGAGTAAGCAATTTAAGGAATTGAAAAGATTATGTACTGACTTGGGAAATTGGATGAACACAGCAGCTAGTCGCTCAGACTTGCGGGCCAGATCTCTTCTGATACGACACCTTTTGAGAACTTAGAATCGACAAGGTTACTCAAAGATGAACTAAATGAATATCAAAATTCAAAACATCTCCGATTACTTGTTGCCTGCAGGCATTGGACAAGAGTATGTTTACAATAAAATACTCAACACCTGTAGAGAAAACATATGAATGAATCACTGAAAAACGAGAAGTAGGTTGAGAGCTTTACCAAAGGACAACTACAAAAAACAATGAAAGTTGCGGCCAAAGCCTTCGTCAGCACAGAACAAACAAACAAAAATCGATTAAACTAATACACGATCGACATTAAGCACACAACACACACTGAATGGACTGTAAAAACCAACAAAAACTTAACAGACTATGAGGACGGAACATAAAACATATAGTAGCAGTTCGTGGGAATGAAGCGTGGTTATCGAGAATAAGGTGAACTGCGGTAAAACTTGAAAAGCAATGAATGAATCACTGAAAAACGAGAAGTAGGTTGAGAGCTTTACCAAAGGACAACTACAAAAAACAATGAACGTTGCGGCCAAAGTCTTCGTCAGCACAGAACAAACAAACAAAGATCGATTAAACTAATACACGATCGACATTAAGCACACTACACACACTGAATGGACTGTAAAAACCAACAAAAACTTAACAGACTATGAGGACGGAACATAAAACATATAGTAGCAGTTCGTGGGAATGAAGCGTGGTTATCGAGAATAAGGTGAACTGCGGTAAAACTTGAAAAGCAATGAATGAATCACTGAAAAACGAGAAGTAGGTTGAGAGCTTTACCAAAGGACAACTACAAAAAACAATGAACGTTGCGGCCAAAGTCTTCGTCAGCACAGAACAAACAAACAAAGATCGATTAAACTAATACACGATCGACATTAAGCACACTACACACACTGAATGGACTGTAAAAACCAACAAAAACTTAACAGACTATGAGGACGGAACATAAAACATATAGTAGCAGTTCGTGGGAATGAAGCGTGGTTATCGAGAATAAGGTGAACTGCGGTAAAACTTGAAAAGCAATGAATGAATCACTGAAAAACGAGAAGTAGGTTGAGAGCTTTACCAAAGGACAACTACCAAAAAACAATGAACGTTGCGGCCAAAGCCTTCGTCAGCACAGAACAAACAAACAAAAATCGATTAAACTAATACACGATCGACATTAAGCACACAACACACACTGAATGGACTGTAAAAACCAACAAAAACTTGAACAATTTAGCCCTAGTCTCGGCCAATCTGTATGCGCTGTGCTGAATCTGTATGCGCTGTGCTGAATCTGTATGCGCTGTGCTGAATCGTGACATGATTACATTGTATATGCCTTTCCGGAGATGTGAAGTTCCAGTTCTGGTATTTGCACACCCGCTGATCTCTGAACTTGTAGAGGGAAAGGAGAGCCATGTAACAGTCTCCGTGGAAAAGGCACTTTTGTACCGGGTCGGGAGGAAAGTCTCTACGCCTCCCTCATTCAGGATCATGAGTTAAAACTCACAACCTCCAGAAGATTCACACACAACAGCAACCGACTACTGATTTGTTGGCACTTCTCTGTCCCGGTTTAGCAGTTTTCTTTCCAGACCTTTGTGGTGAAACTTTCTGGGATTGAAATAGTTCAACATAAATCAGAGGACATTTTCCGTGAAGAACCTTTAGGTAAAAATAAGGTACCCCAGCGCCAACACTTCAAGTACTGACTCAAATCATCCCTACGACCCCACACAATTTAGCTGCCACAACTGCACAAACTTAGGAATGAGTTTAGCATGAAGGCTCTTGGCAAATAATGAGCAGGTTACAGTTTGACCTCAAAATTAATGACATCTTCATCATCATGTGCCATGTCGATAAGCGTGGGCGGTATTGTATATTTTAAAGACATGGCGGTAGTGTGTTCCTCTCTGTACATGTTCAAACTGGGGATCTGAACACATAATGATTTGAACACATGATCACCAGGCCGGCAAGCATGCATACTAGTCACTGTGCTACCGTGGCTCATGCTAATACATAATATCAAAAATAAATTGATTTCCTATTCAGGTTTAGAGAATTTATAATTCATGCATCATGTGCCATGCTGGTTAGCGTGGGCGGTAATGTTATGCCATCTCGGACGATCACCAGAGTCATGAATCAACTCTGTGTTATTGTCTCGACTATGTCATGTGGTCAAGCCATCCAGATATTTACTTCTCTGCCTTCCCCTAGTTCTTTCCCACTCAATCTTGCCAGTTCTTTAATTTATTTCTTCTTATAATGTGTCCAACAATGTTTGACTGTGTACGTATAATTTCTGTAATCAGTTTACGGGTCTCATTTGCTGCTTTGGACTTGCTTATCGGTTTTTGTGTCTGTCCATGGTGTTCTCTGCATTTCCCACAGAAACCACATCTCCACTGCCATTAAATGACTGAAACACAATCCAAAGATTCCAATCGTGTAGCTTCATAAAATAACGAGACCCGGCTGGCATTCAACACGGCTGCATCCCAGCTCCATGGTCTTTCACTATATACAAATAGGACACATTATGCAAAAGATTCTATGAATATAAAACATATGTATCGATTGGCGATGGGAATGTGTGCAATGTAAAGATTCCTTGTCGAAAACTATTCTCCGGGGTAATTTTAAAGGCAATTGCATCGAGTCAGGCAAAAGAAATCCTAGCCTAACAACATAAGAGAGTAAAGAGCCTACGTCATTGCTACATTTACACGTATTTCTGAAGACAGGGAAACGTGGAAAAACTCGAATTATAGCTAATCCATTTTGGCGCGCCGACGACACACTTACATGGGTTATGGAACAGGAGAAGAATGCATCACCATTATGTAGCAGAAAGCTGCTCGCATGGCGGCACACCGAAAAGATTCTCCATTGTTTTCACGCCCAAAATATCTTCAATGTCCTGTATCCATCTTCGTGCTGGTTGACCGCTGTCACTTCTTACAAAGTATTTCAGTTTTCAAGTACGGAATCTGCTCAACCTTTAACATGGCCAAAGTATTTCAGTTTCTGAAAGGTTAATGCTGTTCAACCTTTAACATGGACAAAGTATTTCAGATTCCGAGAGAAGGAAATCTGTTCAACTTTTAACATGGCCAAAGTATTTCAATTTCTGAGAAATTAATGCTGTTTAACCTTTAACATGGACAAAGTATTTCAGTTTCCGAGAGAAGAAAATCTGTTCAAGCTTTAACATGGCCAAAGTATTTCAGTTTCTGAGAAGGGAATCTGTTCAACCTTTAACATGGACAAAGTATTTCAATTTCTGAGAAATTAATGCTGTTTAACCTTTAACATGGACAAAGTATTTCAATTTCTGAGAAATTAATGCTGTTCAACCTTTAACATGGCCAAAGTATTTCAATTTATGAGAAATTAATGCTGTTTAACCTATAACATGGACAAAGTATTTCAGTTTCCGAGAGAAGGGAATCTGTTCAACCTTTAACATGGACAAAGTATTTCAGTTTCCGAGAAGGGAATCGGTTTAACCTTTAGCAAAGCCAAAGTATTTCAGTTTCCGAGAGAAGGGAATCTGTTCAACCTTTAACATGGACAAAGTATTTCAGTTTCTGAGAAGTTAATGCTGTTTAATCTTTAACATAGCCAAAGTATTTCAGTTTCTGAGAAGTTAATGCTGTTCAACCTTTAACATGGACAATGTATTTCAATTTCTGAAAAATTAATGCTGTTTAACCTTTAACATGGACAAAGTATTTCAGTTTCCGAGAGAAGGGAATCTGTTCAACCTTTAACATGGACAAAGTATTTCAGTTTCCGAGAAGGGAATCGGTTTATGAGTCAATTTTCTTCCATGTTCAGATGTATTTGATGCCATTGATTTTTCTTCTTCTTGCTCACAATATTCTCAGGAATTTTCTGTAACGTGTAAATTCCTAAACCTCGATTTTCTTCTTTAGTGGCTGTGACATGTTAAGAGGAATGCTGGGATTACAAAAAGTATCACATTTATGTTGTGTTCTCTTTACCCATTAAGAACTAGAAGTGATGAACAATAAATGTCACGATAAAGTAAATAGAGAGTGATATATGAAGTGCAGGACTGTGAAGTACAACCAGTTGGTTGAACATGCTGACTGAAGTAGAGTGTTAGGAATCTGAGTGTGCTAAATGAAGTTGGTGAGACAGGAAGAGAGAGAGAGAGACAGACAGACAGACAGCAAGAGAGAGACTGATAAAGACAATGACAGTCAGACAGAAAGTGAGAGAGAAACAGAGAGTGAGGGAGAAAGACAGACAGTGACAGGGAGAGAGTCAGAGAGTGAGAGAGACAGAGAGAGGGGTAGAGAAAGAGAGACAGACAAAGAGAATGAATGTATGAATGAAACAGTGTGATGACAGAAGTAAATGTTATACTATGAGTACAGCTATATGAGGTACAACATGATGGATGAGACACTTTATTAAGAATGATATGTGTGATGTATGAAGTACAATATGACAAGTGAAACATATTATGAAAGAATGAAATACACTGTGATGAGTGAAATATATGATAGGAATGAAATACAATGTGATGAGTGAAACATAGTCATGATGAATGAAGTACACTGTGATGAAGTGAGCACAGAATGATGAATGAAAGTACAATGTGATAAGTGAAACACATCATGGTGAATGAAATACAATGTGATGAGTGAAACACGTCATGGTGAATGAAATACAATGTGATAAGTGAGCACAGAATGA
This sequence comes from Cepaea nemoralis, assembly GCA_014155875.1. Classification (NCBI taxonomy): domain Eukaryota; kingdom Metazoa; phylum Mollusca; class Gastropoda; order Stylommatophora; family Helicidae; genus Cepaea; species Cepaea nemoralis. Next base: position 8,421 of record JACEFZ010026238.1, read on the forward strand.
TGAATGAAGTAAAATATGATGAGTGAGCACAGAACAATGAATGAAGTACAATATGATGAGTGAGCACAGAACAATGAATGAAGTACAATATGATGAGTGAGCACAGAACAATGAATGAAGTACAATATGATGAGTGAGCACAGAACAATGAATGAAGTACAATATGATGAGTGAGCACAGAACAATGAATGAAGTACAATATGATGAGTGAGCACAGAACAATGAATGAAGTACAATATGATGAGTGAGCACAGAACAATGAATGAAGTACAATATGATGAGTGAGCACAGAACAATGAATGAAGTACAATATGATGAGTGAGCACAGAACAATGAATGAAGTACAATATGATGAGTGAGCACAGAACAATGAATGAAGTACAATATGAGTGAAACACAGCATGATGAATGAAGTAATGTAGTGAACCTGGACTACCCAACCAAAAATAAGAACTCTGGGGGGCTGTGTCATGAAAATCACCGTGGATTAACCAGTTGATGATAATACAGGCAGTCTGATTAACGGCATGTTTTCAAGGCCACAATGGTTTCTAACAAATACAGAAAAACAAGTCGGATCCAAGTAGAATTGCCCGGCTCGGGAGATAAAACAGTTCCGTCTGTCATTGAGAATTTCCCGACATCAAAAGAAATGGCGGCTTTGATTGTCACCATAAAACAGAAAGTTGTAGGCTTGTTATTGTGTCCGTGAGAGACACCTGCATGACATCAAAGACTTGACTAGAACACTCCCAGCTCTTGACAGATACAAGACTTGTGTACATTAGTGTGGCCAAGGATTGTGACTAGGATTGACGTGTTTTGTTACCGCAGTGATGAAGTTCAGAGAGCTCTACAGTGTTAGATTAATAAAAAAAATTAGATAACATGTGTCTCTATGGCAAAGTGTAGAAGCCATCCAGGAATGATGCGGTAGTGCTTGAGGTAGTATTGATAGAATATTTAAGCCTAATTAATATAAGCAATTGCCTTGGTAAAACTAGCTAGAGTAGGGAAGTGATTATTGGCTCTGCTAGTGTGAATAGTGTAGCAGGGTGATATTTGGAGAGATTAGGAATTGGTTGGGAGGTGGGGAAAGTGTCCAATGGTGGGATCTTTCAGTGGGTTGCCCACTGGGGTTCTGCACTCCATTGTTGATCTTTCCTTGTCGTAACCTGATTCATAATTAAGGGATGAGCCACTCTGATCCTTGACAGAGTTTAGTTCACTGATAACTCTCTGAGCAAGGCAGTCGGTCTACATTCAGCTAGTAGGGATTAGTATCAGGCGGCCTTCACCAGATGTGGTCTCTTTCTCTGACAGGTTCCCCTACGTCTATGAGGAAGCTCTACACTGAGTTTGATGGCGGTCAACTCGCCTTAAGAAGAACATCCAACTAACATTCACTTTATTTTATAAGAGGAATAAATACCAAGAAGAAAGAAAAATCAGCACTGTTTATGTTAGGCCTAGGATCCAGAGGGTCCATACGAAACTAGCTCAGTGGAGTAAGACGTTAAACAATTCATTTACAAGAGGGATTTACCCAGGGTGGGTGATGCTCTTTTCTTCACCACATATCACTGAACAATAGAGTCTAGAGAAAGACATTGTGACATGAAGTTCTCGTGGAATAAGTTACTCTAGAGAAGAATCTTGAACATGAAGTTCTCGTGGAATAATTTAGTGCAGTGAAGAAATACTTTACAGTTTGTGTGGGACAATCTATGAACATGGATTAGAACAAATGTGAGACCGGTGACATTGAAACCTAGTTTCTCTGTACAGTGATCCGTACTTATTTGAGTTATAGGGACCTTAGTCGTTATAACGAGTGACAGATCCATTATTGGGGATTATACAATAACAATTCTTAGTGGATCATGCATCTAGTCGACCCAGTGGATCTCGGAGAAAGTCAACGTCTGGAAGAAGAGACGCATCACCGGGTGAGATGTACACGTACTAAGCTATCATGCTGTGGCGTACCCTTGCTGTGATGATAATCTGACTTGGCTCCTGATCTGCTGCTCTGAATCTACAGACACATGAGAATTCGACATACATTCTCTCTCTCTCTCTCTCTCTCTCTCTCTCTCTCTCTCTCTCTCTCTCTCTCTCTCTCTCTCTCTCTCTCTCACACACACACACACACACACACTTCTGACACACATACTCTTTGCTTAATAATTTTGTATTTATTTGTATAGCTAGAGTTGTGGAGTATGTTGTGTTGGGGAGGAGTGAGAGGGGGCATGATCCAGGGGTGAGCAAGAGTGAGAAGAAGGTGTCCTTGGGCTGAGGGAGTGTTGTGGACGGAGTCTGGTGGATATCTACAGAGTAGTGATATTGAAACTGGGAAAAAAATGTGGGTGTTGATTCCCCTCACTCCAGGGACGACACTATAGAAGTAATATCTCTCAAGACACTAAAGCAAGAAGGGATAACTCACGACAGGCTGCATGATCACGGGTTCAAGCCCCGGTATGGACCGGGATGTTTTCACGTGGACTTCTAGTAATAAAATTTCCCCTGGTGTCTGGGTAGTGAGATCGGATGCCCGTGTGTATTGTTGCGCACGTAAACAATCCCTTGGCAGTTGGAAATCGAAAAAGAATAGCCTAACGTCGCTGCCTGGGCAAAATTTAGAGTTAAAAATCTACCCAAAGTATTTCAGGATCCTCGTCGTGCTACAGAGTTTGTGCACTGAGATGAGTTTCTCCAAACTCAGGTTTGAGTTAGGAGAAGAACGGAGCACTTATGGGTTACACCCGTGTGCCGTGATGTTGATCTATCGACTAAATTAAACTAAATAAGAACTACAAAATTACCCGGGAAGTACTTCATTAGAAACTGAGCACTGACCGGTACACAAATATGGGGCTAGCACCATATATTCATTAAAATTCAAGGCACAAAAAGGATTCTTTATGTTTATACTCAAAACTGTACGTTAACTGTTTGAATCACTAATTAGTAACATCTACAAATGTACACTATCTATGTGAATCAGTTGAGTTAAGAACCGACATCACTGCACTCGGGACATTCCCATACGTGCTCTGTCCCCTCATTCAACAGCCAGCAAAGAGTCATACTACTAATCGTTCCCACCGCTATCTGATTAAACGTTCTCCTGGTCTTCCCTCTCAGTTTTGAGATTCTTCCAGAACCCCTGCCGATCCCCCGCAATTTCATTCTTTCCACATATGGGTTCTCAATCTGTTCCTCCGCCTTCTCCACCTGGTCCCACTATGTGAATCATTAATATGTAACATCTAGAACTATTTATTAATTACCTAAGTGACTAATAAGTAATATCCGTAACTGGACATTAACTGTTAAAATCACTCATAACTAACATCCACAACTGTAATATATCTATTTTAATCACTAATAAGTAACATTATTCATTCATTCAGTAGCATGCCCTTTGCAGAACCTCGCTTCCATAACAACCCTCCGGAAAACCTCTCGATCATAAGCAAGATGTCCCACGTCTGATACACCCATCTGGAGATCATCCGCCACATCCTGCACCCATCTTCTCTTTGGCTTTCCTCTTCCTCTCTTCCCAGGCATATACCCCTCCATTATTGTTCTCTCCAAACTTTCATGATGTTTCAAGTGACCAAAATATTTCAATTCTCTTTGTTTTATCGTCTTTAATAGCTAACCTTCTTCAATATTCAGCTCTTGAAGTAACATCAACAACTTTAAAATATCTATTTGAATCACTAATAAGTAATATCTATAACTGTAATAAATCTATTTGAATCACTAATAAGATCCACGACGCTGGTGATCGAGTGAAATGGCGAGTCATGACCGCCCACACTTTCCGGCATTGCTCATGATTGATTGAATAAGTAACATCCTAAATTGTACAATATATATACGAATCACTAAATCACTAATAAGTAACATCCTCAACTATGCATTAATTACTTAATTCACAAATAAACAATATCCACAACTGGACATTAACTGTTTGAATCACTAATTTGTTGTCACTTGTGCTAGTGTCACATAAACAATTTCATGCTTATTGTTGGAGTCAAGTCAGTAGTTTCACATCAGAAGAGACAATCAACAGTCTCTTTTAAGTGGTTGTATGACCTGCCACGTGTAAAATTTCATGTTAGTTGCTTGCATGAATTGTCAAATTTGGTTGAGGGGTTTTAAATATTGCACGTTTTCAGAGAAGATGATCATATTATGTCAAACTATCCGTCTCAGAGTTGGAGTCAGTTAAATACTTAACAAATTTTCATGTAGCATATCCGCTCATCAAGGGCCGCTGACACATTTCTCTATCTCTTGCCATTTCTCCTGCCTCATGCATCATCAAGGCTTCCATTTTGAGTTTCTTGGGTTGAATAATGTGGTAGTTTCCCCTTGTTTTCCACATCCATGTTGCTATGGATGATGTCCTCAGCCACTAGCAACCTTTTATGTTGCCAGGGTAATTGAATATAAACGAATGAACAAACTTTATTTTCAAAGGGTTAAGAATTGGGCACAGCTTTAACAGCAGCAATAATTGGAATACCCTGCTCTGTGGTGCTCCTTCTAACAGTGAAGAGACCTTTGAGGTGTCCACTTATCCCAGTGGATACTTGGTGCCACACCAGTGGCTGTATTGTGTTTCCTGTCCTCTACAGTGGGGTGATATAGTTGGGAATTTTCCCTTCATCAAATGTGGGACCAAGGTGGCATTTCTCAAACTTTCTGGTATGTTTAGAGAACTACAATGTGGGGGTAATATAATCTATGCTGGCCTAATCCCAGACAGTCCGTAAATGCTGTTCTGAATCACAACCTTTCTTCATCTGTTTCCTTAGATCTCCCAATCAAGTATAGGCCCTCAGCCAGCTCAAGCTGGTCCCTTGTAGACTTATTTATGATTGGTTGGCTTTTGCAGCTAAGTTTTCTACATTGTGATGTGGCGTGACATGTAAAAATATGAAATGGAGAAAGCTGAGATATAAACAGCTACAATTGATTTTCAGCCTCATTGTACCAACGAAACAGTGACTGGTCACAAACCAAGATCTGCCTGCAGAATGGTAGCTTCTTAACTCGCCACGACTAAGTGAGAAAATTGTCTAAAGAGAAGAAGGACCACACATCCAGCAGCCAGTATTTGCAAACAACCAAATCTATGACCTTACTTCTTGGTGATGTCAACTGTTGACACGTGTTGTGAAGCCGTCTTGTTCGGATGAGGTGAATATGATATTCATTTAAATCTTAGATAAGTTGTGAGTCCTTTTTCCCAGAAGAAGAGTTGGTAAGTCGACTTATTAAACATGTGTGGTGAATTAAGAAGTTAATTATAATATAGTTAATTGTTATAGTTTATAGATACACTATTCATTAAGAATAACCATAGTGAATTTAATTTTCTCCCAAAGTAAACAACTTAGTGAATGTATAAACATTAGACACATGTTGTAAACTTTATTTCTTATGCATGAAACTCAATCTACAATGAATTAGAGTGGTAACTTAAGACTTAAGAAAGCTCAGAATTCTTAGTGCAGTGGTAAGGACTAATGGTACATGTGTCCACTGGTAAGATTTAAAACTAGTTTACATGTGCCAGCACTGATAGAGAAATTAGTGTAATGTGTAATTAGTCAGTAGATTTATTTTGACATGAGCACATGGGCAAACAAGTAGTTTTCTGGTATTTGCATGAACACATGAGAACCAAATTGATTCTATAGGGATCATAATTTTAGTGTGTAGAGTACAGCACCCATGTGGTGAGTCAAATGTATTTTCAATGTTGTAAACATATGGAATTAATGTTTGTGCCACACAATAATACTTAGTCAACCGGCATGCTAGAATGGGTAAGATTCATAATGCCTGAATGTAGACTGAGGAGATCACATAAATTCATGAGACCATGTAGGGACCCCTGTGTATTTTCATTATTGCTACACATGAGGAAGTATCCTTTGAGAATCTCATAATTATGTCTAATGATCACATAAATCTCTGTCATGTGTGATTCATTATTGTAAACAGATGTGAATGTATCATTTGTAAACCACCTCAGTATGAATGATTAATTATCAATCAGGAAATTTCTGATGAGAGAGGAGATTTAATTGTAATATCATTGTTATTGAACCTGTGAATTTATCAGGGATAAAGCACCTACAAATGCATGATTGTCATCCATACAGATATGATTGTGTCTGATGAATGGGTGAGATCTCATTGTGATGTCAATGTTGTTAACATTTAAGGTTATCATTGGGAAATCACATAAGTACCCACCTTACATGCCAGTATGAAGGATGTGTGATGAATGATTCCTATATGATCACCCATACCAATATGAATGTGTCTATAGACTGAGTGAAATGATCATCCATACATATGAATGATGTCTGAGATGAGTGAATTGACCCCACATGCAAAGATGGATATGTTGACTGATGCATGAGGAATTTGAGTGAGTGAGTGAAGTTACAGGCTGAGAGAGAGGGGGAGTATAGGCCAACAGTCAATCTCAGGATAGCCGGCAACTTGATGTGAAATGCCATGACTATCACCAGAGAAATGGTTTGGCATAACCCATAAACTAAATAATAATTTAGTACACTCCGGCGCATAACAACACTTTGTATAAAATATCATTCATGTTACAATCATCTGGTTTTGTGCGCTAAGCACGACACAACCAATATCATACATTACCAGCATCTGTGGTTGTAATTTAAGCAAAATCCCACTTTGTAGTTCATGTCACTACTGTTAACACATATGGTCTAGTGTAATGATAATAATGTACTACAAATATTATGATGATGACTGTAATGTAATGAAAATGATGTAATAATGATTATGATGATAAGTGTTAGAATGATGTAATGATTTCTAAGGTCATAAGCATGATAATAATGATAATGATTGTAATTACAATGATATAAGGAAACCATGATGATGTTGATGATGATAATAATAAATATTACATCCATAGAATGGAAGAAAACTTCTCACTTGAAGCATTTAATGAAGAAGAATACACCTTGAATGCTATACAAGAATGATACCATAATGTGCTTATATTGTTTATAAGCAAATACTCATTGAAATGGGAACTGATTTTTAAAAGCCCTTAATGTATGAGACCTTTTTTCTTGAATAGAAAAAGATGAAAAAGAGAATTAACTAGGTACAGAATGGGATGGGGAACATAGTTGTCAATTCCAAATCAATCAAGGTATGACTTAACCGGTAGACCTGAGGACAGGCATAGGTGAAGATGAAACTGCACATCTGCTAGTCTAAAACTTGAACACTATATAATGGAAGATGGAATGGAGAGCAAACCCATTATGTTGTGGATAACTATTGAGAGCACCAAGACTCTTTACCTTCCACTGTTTATTTTCCTAGGATCACAATTCTTTTAGGTATTTTCTTTGTGATGTTCTTGAGAAAAATATAGAACATTTCAGTTCTGATGTTCACATTGCTGATATTTTAGACTTATGATGGATGCTAAAATTTTAGGTAGTGGTCATTATCCAGACCTGACTTTGTGAATGCAGCACTTTGTGAAAGTAGTTGTAGCAGCTTGACTGAATGCAGTAGCCACTTAACTGAGTGAGACAGCTGAGATAGTGAGGCCAAATACTATTCCACAGCAACTTCCTGCCAATTTTCACCACCTTTCCAGGACAGGTATTAAATATCCTTTTTCCTACGTATAGGTGGAAGAAACACAGTGAGCCAAAAGATTAACTAAAACCGGGAGAAAAAAAATTAAAAGAACTCTCCAGAATAGTCTACACTGAATGCTATCGAGATCCAAGAATTAGATGGGAAACCAACCAGGGTGTACCCAGTTTCTTTCCACAGATTAGGCCAGCAGAAGAGGCCCAATATTTAAGAACGGATGCAACTCTGAGGACCATGTATGATACAGTGGCACAGCCAGGGGATAGCTAATTAGTTGGTGACGAATATCCCAAAAAATTTTTAATTTTCTGTATTGCTTGTTGTATGCTATTATATGTATAAGCTAAAAAAAAAAAAAAATCCAGAATATTTGCATTATGACCTTACTTCTTGGTGTTTCTTAGATAAGTTGTGAGTCCTTTTTCCCAGAAGAAGAGTTGGTAAGTCGACTTATTAAACATGTGTGGTGAATTAAGAAGTTAATTATAATATAGTTAATTGTTATAGTTTATAGATACACTATTCATTAAGAATAACCATAGTGAATTTAATTTTCTCCCAAAGTAAACAACTTAGTGAATGTATAAACATTAGACACATGTTGTAAACTTTATTTCTTATGCATGAAACTCAATCTACAATGAATTAGAGTGGTAACTTAAGACTTAAGAAAGCTCAGAATTCTTAGTGCAGTGGTAAGGACTAATGGTACATGTGTCCACTGGTAAGATTTAAAACTAGTTTACATGTGCCAGCACTGATAGAGAAATTAGTGTAATGTGTAATTAGTCAGTAGATTTAATTTTGACATGAGCACATGGGCAAACAAATAGTTTTCTGGTATTTGATGAACACATGAGAACCAAATAGATTCTATAGGGATCATAATTTTGTGTGTTGAGTACAGCACCCTGTGGTGAGTCAAATGTATTTTCAATGTTGTAAACATATGGAATTAATGTTTGTGCCACACAATAATACTTAGTCAACCGGCGTAGTAGAATGGTTAAGATTCATAATGCCTGAATGTAGACTGAGATCACATAAATTCATGAGACCATGTAGGGACCCCTGTGTATTTTCATTATTGCTACACATGAGGAAGTATCCTTTGAGAATCTCATAATTATGTCTAATGATCACATAAATTTATGTCATGTGTGATTCATTATTGTAAACAGATGTGAATGTATCATTTGTAAACCACCTCAGTATGAATGATTAATTATCAATCAGGAAATATTATAATTTCTGATGAGGGAGGAGATTTAATTGTAATATCATTGTTATTGAACCTGTGAATTTATCAGGGATAAAGCACCTACAAATGCATGATTGTCATCCATACAGATATGATTGTGTCTGATGAATGGGTGAGATCTCATTGTGATGTCAATGGTGTTAACATTTAAGGTTATCATTGGGAAATCACATAAGTACCCACCTTACATGCCAGTATGAAGGATGTGTGATGAATGATTCCTATATGATCACCCATACCAATATGAATGTGTCTATAGACTGAGTGAAATGATCATCCATACATATGAATGATGTCTGAGATGAGTGAATTGACCCCACATGCAAAGATGGATATGTTGACTGATGCATGAGGAATTTGAGTGAGTGAGTGAAGTTACAGGCTGAGAGAGAGGGAGTATAGGCCAACAGTCAATCTCAGGATAGCCGGCAACTTGATGTGAAATGCCATGACTATCACCAGAGAAATGGTTCGGCGTAACCCATAAACTAAATAATAATTTAGTACACTCCGGCGCATAACAACACTTTGTATAAAATATCATTCATGTTACAATCATCTGGTTTTGTGCGCTAAGCACGACACAACCAATATCATACATTACGCATACTACCAGCATCTGTGGTTGTAATTTAAGCAAAATCCCACTTTGTAGTTCATGTCACTACTGTTAACACATATGGTCTAGTGTAATGATAATAATGTACTACAAAGATGATGATGATGACTGTAATGTAATGAAAATGATGTAATAATGATTATGATGATAATGTTAGAATGATGTAATGATTTCTAAGGTCATAAGCATGATAATAATGATAATGATTGTAATTACAATGATATAAGGAAACCATGATGATGTTGATGATGATAATAATAAATATTACATCCATGAGAATGGAAGAAAACTTCTCACTTGAAGCATTTAATGAAGAAGAATACACTTGAAGGCTATACAAGAATGATACCATAATGTGCTTATATTGTTTATAAGCAAATACTCATTGAAATGGGAACTGATTTTTAAAAGCCCTTAATGTATGAGACCCTTTTTCTTGAATAGAAAAAGATGAAAAAGAGAATTAACTAGGTACAGAATGGGATGGGGAACATAGTTGTCAATTCCAAATCAATCAAGGTATGACTTAACCGGTAGACCTGAGGACAGGCATAGGTGAAGATGAAACTGCACATCTGCTAGTCTAAAACTTGAACACCATATAATGGAAGATGGAATGGAGAGCAACCCATTATGTTGTGGATAACTATTTGAGAGCACCAAGACTCTTTACCTTCCACTGTTTATTTTCCTAGGATCACAATTCTTTTAGGTATTTTCTTTGTGATGTTCTTGAGAAAATATAGAACATTTCAGTTCTGATGTTCACATTGCTGATATTTTAAGACTTATGATGGATGCTAAAATTTCAGGTAGTGGTCATTATGCAGACCTGACTTTGTGAATGCAGCACTTTGTGAAAGTAGTTGTAGCAGCTTGACTGAATGCAGTAGCCACTTAACTGAGTGAGACAGCTGAGATAGTGAGGCCAAATACTATTCCACAGCAACTTCCTGCCAATTTTCACCACCTTTCCAGGACAGGTATTAAATATCCTTTTTCCTACGTATAGGTGGAAGAAACACAGTGAGCCAAAAGATTAACTAAAACCGGGAGAAAAACAAAATTAAAAGAACTCTCCAGAATAGACTTCACTGAATGCTATCGAGATCCAAGAATTAGATGGGAAACCAACCAGGGTGTACCCAGTTTCTTTCCACAGATTAGGCCAGCAGAAGAGGCCCAATATTTAAGAACGGATGCAACTCTGAGGACCATGTATGATACAGTGGCACAGCCAGGGGATAGCTAATTAGTTAGAGACGAATATGCCCATAATATTGTAATTGTACTGTATTGCTTGTTGTATGCTATTATATGTATAAGCTACAAATCCATGTATATGTATATTAAATGATGAAAATTCCGGGTTATTTTCTCTTTTGAGAGTTGTCTTATCATAGGAAAATTGTTGTAAGCAATTACCCTAGATTAATTATTTAATTGGTAGAGGAGAGGCAAGGAACCACCCCTAAGGACATTTGGGATACTCAGTAACAATTTCATTGTTTTCCTGAAAGTATTCCTTGGTTCTCCAAAACTCTATTAATGGTCTCAAATCATTGAGCCAGTAACAGCTAAATTAATTTTAATGGGCAGGATCACATTGAGAAAGAGGAACTCTGGATCCTTGATCTCTTTGGGGTTGAGCCATCAACTATTTATCCGACAACCAAGTCGGGAGAAAATTCCCTTCACTAACCTCACTTTTGTACCAAGTCAGGAGAACATTCCCTTCACTAACCTCACTTGTGTACCAAGTCAGGAGAACATTCCCTTCACTAACCTCACTTTGTACCAAGTCAGGAGAACATTCCCTTCTATAACCTCACTTTTGTACCAAGTCAGGAGAACATTCCCTTCACTAACCTCACTTTTGTACCAAGTCAGGAGAACATTCCCTTCACTAACCTCACTTTTGTACCAAGTCAGGAGAACATTCCCTTCACTAACTTCACTTTTGTACCAAGTCAAGAGAAAATTCCCTTCACTAACCTCACTTTTGTACCAAGTCAGGAGAACATTCCCTTCACTAACCTCACTTTTGTACCAAGTCAGGAGAACATTCCCTTCACTAACCTCACTTGTGTACCGTGTTGGGAGAACATTCCCTTCACTAACCTCACTTTTATACCAAGTCAGGAGAACATTCCCTTCACTAACCTCACTTGTGTACCAAGTCAGGAGAACATTCCCTTCACTAACCTCACTTTGTACCAAGTCAGGAGAACATTCCCTTCTATAACCTCACTTTTGTACCAAGTCAGGAGAAAATTCCCTTCACTAACCTCACTTTTGTACCAAGTTGGGAGAACATTCCCTTCACTAACCTCACTTTTGTACCAAGTCAGGAGAACATTCCCTTTACTAACCTCACTTTTGTACCAAGTCGGGAGAACATTCCCTTCACTAACCTCACTTTGGTACCAAGTCAGGAGAAAATTCCCCCCACTAACCTCACTCTCATAGACACAAGCCCTTTGTGAGAACTAGGGTGACCTGAACTCCAGGACACTAGACACATTGGACTTACCAATCAATCAACCTATCATACTTGTGGTGACAGATTGATGAAAGAATACTTCTTCTTCTACTTTGAGTTCATCCGGAGTGTTTTTTCAGATGTGATTGCGGTATGTCTGTTATGCACCCTTGGGTCGAAACCCTTAGGCCAACACATCCGACTTTTAGCGTGCATTTTTGACAGGTAGCATTCCTGTGTGAAAGAATACTGTAATATACAACTTTCATAAAGTTATCTGTACTCATAAAAAAAAAATCTGCCTCTACTAGAGTTTCAAGCCGCAAGCTGTGTGTTTTCGTGTTCTTACACCTGATGATGATGATGATGAAACTATTAGCATGTCACAAGTAATTATCCAAATGCTGCTAAAAAATTTCTATTCTATGGTCAGATGAACGAACAAACAAACTTTATTTTCACAGGGTCACAAATTGGGCACGTAGGTCTGTCTTACATTAAACCCTTCCAATCACTCATCTGTCACACACCAATTATTTATCATGAATGTTACATTTACATTGGGAAAAAACAACAACACAGAAACAAACATTGTAAACTGAATGCTGTAAACATAAATCAAACATAATTCAGCACTATTCCGAATAACGGTCCCACATTATTTAATGCAGAAAGCACCCCTTACAGGACCTCATTAGGTGATATAATAAAAAAAATATTAAACACTATGAACTAAAATATAGAACTTTGAAAATCAAAATACATACCAATAATATCTGACAGTTATATGTGGAAATACGTACGTACAATAAATAATTTGGTACCGTTATTTCTTATGTACAGTTATTTAGTGTGTGGTGGATTGCTAGGCCGATTGATGGATGCAACAAATGTTTTTGGGCCCAGAGGGCCCTCACTGTCGTTGGAGTGTATACCTATCAGTTATATGTGGAAATACGTACGGACAAGATAACAAGGAAACATTTATTGCATCCATCGATCGGTCTAGCAGTCCGCAACACACCCAATAGCTATACATATTGCCTCTGAATCAGCATATCGCCCCAGAACGAACATAATCACCTAATGAGGCCCTGTAAGGGATGCTTTTTGCTATAAATAATTTGGGACCGTTATTCGGAAGAATGCCCATAATTCATATTTCAACATTGTGAGATAGGCAGGCAAGCAGACACATGCATACATCAATCAATCAATCATGTGCCATGCCGGAAAGCGTGGGCGGTCATGATTCGCCATTTAACTCGATCACCAGAGTCGTGGATCAGCTCAGTGTTCCTGTCTCGTCCATGCCATGTGGCCAAGCCATCCAGGTATTTTCCTCTCGGTCTTCCTCTTGGTCTGTTCCCTTCGATCTTGCCAGCTGTCACTAAGTTCTCCAGTCCATTTCTTCTCATAACATGTCCAAAAAATTTTGACTGTCTACGTCTAATTTCTCTAATCAATCTACGATTTTCATTTGTCTCTTGTAGTACTTGGTCATTGGTTTTTCTATCTGTCCATGGTATTCTTTGCATTTTCCTCAGAAACCACATTTCTGCAGCCATCAGATGTTTTTCTGCTTGACTGCACATTGTCCAAGTTTCACATCCATACAAAAGAACAGGCTCTATGTATCCCCTCAACACTCTTTTTCTCGTTTCAATTGACATCATTTTATTGGTCAGAATGTTTTTCATCTTGCTAAAGGCTACTTTCGCAATGGCGATTCTTGTTCTAATCTCTTCAAGGCATCTGCCATCAGATGTTATGACTGTTCCGAGATAATTGAACCGATTCACTTGTTGAAGAATATTCCCATTTACTTGTATATTACATTGTGGTACTTCGTTCTTCCTAGTGACGACCATAACCTGTGTCTTCCTACAATTCCAACCCCAGCTGCTCACTGTGTACAACCACAGCGTCTACTAATTGTTGCAGATCCTGTGCATTGTCTGCAATCAATACTGTATCATCTGCATATCTAATGTTATTTATGTTTCGTCCTCCAATGCTGATTCCATTTAGGTCTTCTACATTTCTGAAAATATTTTCACTGTATAGGGAAAAAAGATCTGGAGACATTACACATCCCTGCCTAACACCTCTCTTAATAGGTTGGTATTGTCCTACTTCATTATCAATCCTTATGGCAGCTTGTTGTTTCCAATATATGTTTTTTATAAGTCTAATGTCTTTCCCATCAATTTGTAGATCTGCAAGCATATCCACAATGTTGACATGTCTAACTCTATCAAAAGCCTTTGTGTAGTCAATAAAGCAAAGATGTATATCCTTGTTTACTTCTAAAGCACGTTCAATAACTGTTCGCAGCATATACACAGCATTTACTGTACCCTTTCCTTCTACAAAACCACATTGTTCTTCCCCTATTTCAGGTTGCATTTTCTTCCTCAATCTTTGCATGATAATTCGTAACAAAATCTTTGTGATGTGACTCATTATACTAATTGTTCTATGTTGATCACATTCTAAGGTTCCTGATTTCTTTGGGATTGCAATAAATACAGAATTACATAATTCAGAAGGTATATCTCCAGTATCATATAATGTGTTCAGCAGTCTAGTGACTTGCTCTAGACCAAATTCTTCTAAAGCTTTAATCATTTCTGTTGTGATGTTATCTGCACCGGGGGCCTTGCCAGCTTTCATATGCTTAAGAACATTTTGAACCTCCATCTTTAAAATTGCTGGTCCTTCATTATTAAATCTAATAGCATACTGTTCATCTCTGTTATCATTATACAGGTCTTTCACATAATCTGTCCATACATGTAGAATCTGATCTTTTTCTATTATGATTTTGCCATCTTTAGTTTTTAGACAGCCTGTTGATGTACTTGTTCTTTTATTAGTAAGTTCCTGAATTCTTTTGTGCACTAATTTGGTATTTTGACTGTTGTGTTGTTTTTCAATTTCTAAGCACTTTTCCTCAAGCCATGATTCTTTTGCCTTCCTACATAATATTCTGACTTGTCTGTGAATTTCTTCATATTTGGCAGGATTATTTTTGTTGAGTCTTCTTGTTTCCATTAAGTGTAAAATTTCCTCAGTCATCCATTTCTTACGACCCACCTTCTTTAATTTTGGAATAGTTGTTTCTGCAGCCACATTGATTGAATTCTTTAACATTTCCCATTGATCATCCACATCCTGGAATAGGATCTCTAGATCAGACAATATTTCAAATCTGTTCTGTACTTCTATGTTGAATTTGTTTTGTATTTCCTTGTCATTACTCAATGTACACAAATCATATTTAGTGTTCCCTGTTGTATACTTGACTTTCTTTGCATACATACACACATTATATATAGACACACACACACATGCATACATGTGCACACACTTACATACATAATACATGCATATAAACTTGCATATATACAGATGCAGTTTGCATTCCCACATACCATAATCAAAACATGATCAAAACACAGCTGTGGGCCATTTGGCAGCAGACCGCCTTGTGTTAGTTTTTTATAGAATAGTAAGGGTGTTGGTCATTCAGACAGCAATGGTAAACTACTGAACGTAAACTTGCCCAGGAATCACGGCCAAAAACAGCCAAAAAATGCTAGGTTGACTGCAACGTCCTGTAAAGGATATGCGACTAACTATATACATACATATATACATAAAGCGCACCCACATACGTACACGCACACACATGAAACAATTGTACATGCCAAATTCTACAGAAGCCTGTAGTATATGAAGAAGCCACTGTAACTAATGCAGGACACTCACCTGCAGATGTAGGCTGATTCCAAGAAAACAAGAGAAGGCAGATAAGAATAACACATTCTGTTTCATTCCATTGTAAGATGGCAAAGCTAAGATGCTTCATAACCAACTAGGAAAATAAGGATAGAAAAAAAAAACAGCAATTCAAAACAACCTCTTTACTTCATGTCACATCCTCTTAGCACTGATAACATGACTCATTGATCGACTGATGAACGAAAATTAATGTCACTGTAATCTAAAATGAAATATGAAATTAAAACTGTTAACTGATTAGAGAAATTAGACGTAGATAGTCACAATTTTTCGGAGAACTTGGTGAAAAATGGCAAGATCGAGGGGGAGAGAACAAGGGGAAGGCAGGAAGTAAATACCTGGATGCCTTTGTCATGTGGCATGGTCGAGACAAGAACACTGAGCTGATCCACGACTCTGGTGATCGAGTGAGATGGCGAAACATGACCCCCAAGCTTCTCGGCACGGCACATGATGATGATGAGCCTAAAATGAGCCCCAAGGTATGTCTTGGGAAGTAAAGGCAGCCAGTGTGATACTGACCCCATCATACACTGAGTGCCGATTGGTCTAGCACTGCAACGGGGACCTCTACTGACTTAATTACTCAGGACACATCAGTAAGCGTTCTGACTCTCTGGCTAGACTTGGAGTGCAAAGATGCTAATTGTTTCCACAGGTTATCAATTTGTGCCTGTTGCACAGGTAACAGTTTTTGATAAACATAAATTCTCTCTTTTCTATTTTATGAAAATATAATGTTAAGAATCACCACTTATATACTTTAAGCTTGTAAAGATGTATGGGTCAATAGCTGGAGGAAGAATGTTTATGGGGGAATTTATTTCTGATGTAGGGATCGTCAACTCCATTAATCTGAAGGGACGCTGAGGTGTTTCCAAGACACCAGGGTCAGGTTCCATACTGGCCAAGACCTACTAGCTTGTCCTCGTCGAGCGTCCTGGGCAACAGGTTCCTTCGGGGTCCTGGCTAACGTAGTAGGATCGGCGATTCTTCCGAAGCCGGAGAGTATCTGCCTGCACGGCGAGGAACCACCAGTCTGCACACCAATAAGCCAGACATGGGACAACGGATACTCACGGAAACCTCAGGTCTGGTATGACATCATACTGATGTTGGACAACAGGATGTCATCATCCGACATATAGGACCTTGTGCTGGATTTCAAAGCCAGTGAACACAAGCAAGCATTAACCTAAAGAATTAGCTTTGTACAAGAATAAGCCTTATGCAGTTTTGTATAAAAATCAGCTATCTACTGATTTAAGCAAGGGAAGTTCTTCCATTGTCAACTTCACAAAAGCTTCAGAATCCTCAGGAGATGGGGGGCTGATTTTTTTTTTTTTTATGAGCTTCATCGTAGCATGCATCATTGAAGTCCTGAGGTATATACAACATGTCTTTCACATTTGTTACCCCGGCACTGTCTTCTAATGAATCATCTTTTTCCTTTTGTTTCCATGCAACCTACAGAAATAAAAGTTGCATTATGAAATTTTTAAAAATCGGCAATTCAAACAGCTAAACTATAGTAAGATATGTAATACAGTCAAATCTCGGTTTTCGTCGATAATCTATCTGAAAACAATCAGCGAAGTCCGAAACCGATGAAAACCGAGGCAATATATTTTCATATAAATCAATGTAAACACAATTAATTTATTCTAGACACTCCAAAATACATACCAAAAACACATATTATAGAGAATAATAGAAGAATAGTGTTTAATACTATTTTTCGACCCCAGAACTTGCCCGAACTCGCACCTTCACTGTGAGTAGTAACACTGTGTATGCCACTGCGCTTCTTGAATCTTTCAAATCATCCTCTGCTGGCCGTTACATCACTAAGTATACGAGCACTCGTCCCATGCATTTTCTTAATGAGATCGGCATACAACAGTCCGCTTCTTTACATACGATTGCCTCAGAAACAGAATCACCATCTAACTGGTTGTGATTTATCCAAATTAATAATAACTGTTTGACATCTTAAAGTGTTTGCAATCTCTGTTACGTTAGCACATTCACCCCTTTCGATCCATTAGCCTCCTTTATTGAGTCCTATTTTCACCACAATGGAACTTATCGTAGATGGCGACATCTCGTACATGCGGCTGACATCAGCAATCTTAATGTTGCTTTCGTAGTTTTAATTGATTACCTTCTTCAACTCGACCGTGTTCCTGGCCTGTTTCTTCAAAGGGCTGCTGCCTCTGGAAACTTTCATTGGTCCCATGATGGAGCTAACAGTTAACTTATTAGCAAGTTATGTTCACACAACGAGAAACAACGCCAAACTAGCAGAAGAAAGCATGGGTCCTTTTGTTTTCGCAAAATTAGTACGCCGACGAAATCTGAGGCAACCTACGAAAACCAAGACAAATTTTTCAGAGATAAAATCGATGAAAACCAAAATCGACAAAAACCGAAGGCAATGAAAACCGAAGTATTACGTTACTCTTGTAAACAACACACTGGAGGGAAAGTTGAAGGGAGACAAGCAAGATGTAGGCAGCAACACAAGTAAGATAATTATAGAGATGAATGAACAAGTCTGTCATAATGGACCATGCTACAAATAGACTGATGTGTTTAAGGTTCATAGCATTTCATTTGCATTGTACTGACCATATCACGCACTGAGTGCCGACTTAAAACAATTATTTTAATGGCATAGTCTCATAAATGAGCCTTTTAGCTTAATGTGGTCCATCAAGGTCTTATTGCATGTGGCCAGTGGTTTGGTTTTCTGTTTGTTTCGTTTTCCCTGGTCCTAATGGCAAGATCTCCTGGTCTATTAAAATGTTGGTCTACCAGCATATATCCAAAGAGCCTTAGGCATACAAAAGGCTTCTTTACTTCATGAACCTGTATGTAGCAATGGTTACTGATTGCCTGATGTATCTTTAGCCTGTTTTTATGTAATGTAACTCAGACTGTCACTATCAATTTTTGTTTTATTATCTTTTTGGGATGATAGCATTGACATCATTAGCCACTGTACTTGACGTTCTAACAATTACTTTCCTCTGTTTCAATGGTGTTGTTTCCCTTTCTTAAATAAGATCTGAAATCCTGAGAAATGCTGGTGGTGGAGCTATCAGCAAGTCCATATTTCATCATCATCAAGTGCCCTGCCAGCTGGCGTATGCGTTCATGGCTCTCTACAGATCTCGGTCTTTGGTTTTCTGGATCAACTCTGCTGCTGATATTCCTCCATGCCACCGTCTCAATCCATCCAGCATCATTTCTCTTGGTCTGCCTCTGTCTATCTTCCCCTCGATCTTTCCAGTTGTCACGATGTTCTCCAATGCCTCTCTTCTCATCACATGACCGAAGAAAGATGTTGTCTCTTTCTTATTGTTGTATATAGTGTTCTAGTTTCATTAGTCTGTTTCAGGCAGTCGCTGTTAGTTATTCTGGCATATTTACCTGCAGTATAAACAAGATTTGGATATCTCCATGGCGCATACTCACCTAATACAAGGATTTATCAAGGTTTGCTTCTATTGTGAAGGACTCGCCTACTACATAGATTTATTATTGTTTACTTCTATTGTGAAGGACCTAACTGATCTTGATTTAACAAGCTGAGATTGTCTATGTGTGTGATTCCTCTTCTTCAGATTTCCCAGCCTGTAACACACTCTAACGTAACGTAAATACAAGGATTTATCAAGGTTTGCTTCTATTGTGAAGGACTCGCCTACTACATAGATTTATCAGCGTTTACTTCTATTGTGAAGGACCTGATCTTGATTTAACAAGCTGAGATTGTCTATGTGTGTGATTCCACTTCTTCAGATTTCCCAGACACTTTAACGTAAGTTTCCATGTTTTTATTCTTTACGACCATAGTCTAGTTCACAACATTCATTTCTTTCAGATCTAGTTTTATATTGTCCCTCCATCTTCCTGATAGACATTCTCTGTGTCTACTACCTTGGATTTGCTCAGTATATGCTTTCTTTGTCTCAGGATCCATTCGCTAAACATGGTCAAGCCAGCTTTATCTGATGGATTTTGCAATGTTCACAGCAGATCACCACCATTATGTGCCCTGACAAATGATGCAGGTGTTCGTGTACCTCCACAGATTTTGGCCCCTGATGTTCTAAATCAGCTCTACCGATTCACAACTGATGGGCATTCATATATTGATATTAGTACTATGTTTATTTTTACATTTCACAATCACAATTCACATTTCATAATCACTAAAGGCCGGGCTCCATGGCGAAGGGCTTATGGATGTGATTCGTAATCCTGTATACTCACGTTTGAAACACAGCTGTGTGTGATTTGGCAGCAGATTGCGTTGTGTTGGTGTCGGTGCCGGTTGTTCAGAAAGCAATGGCAAACTACTGAACGTAAACTTGCCAAGAGAGCACAGTGGTAGAAATGCTAGTGTTGACTGCGATGTCCTGTAAAAAGGACATGCAACAAAAAACAATCACCAAAGAATAAAATTGAGGGTTTTTAAATGGAATGCCACAGAAAAGCTTTTAGAATAGCATGGACCAAGAACAAGAAAAATATTGAAATTCTACCAGATATGATATCAAAGGAAACTGGTTCATAAACTGTATCGTGTCTCACTTACTAAAATAATTTTTCCATATTAAACGTCAGAATGGCTTGAAACATAACAATATTAAACGTCAGAATAGTTTGAAACATAACAATATTAAATGTCAGAATGGCTTGAAACATAACAATATTAAATGTCAGAATGGCTTGAAACATACTATTGGGAAGTTTGCAAAGCTTTTGAAAGAGGCAGGGGTTGATCAGCACAAAGATGGACACAAGACATTCCAGACACCTTGGGCATGAGGCAGGAGAAGTGGCCAGAGATCGAGAAGCTTTACAAAGGGCCATGATGAGATTGATATTCTGCATTGAACCTGCTACTTGATGATGATCAAGTGACTTTAGTAAGTTTTTATGCTGTTTAACCCATATTTCTACAATCAAGTTCTTTCATTATCTTATTATCTTGATGTGATCATTACATCTTCAACATTTGCCATTGTATCAACCTTTCTAAAAGATTACTTTCCCTTGTATAACTTTTAATGGTGTTGCCTCCCTTTGCTAAATATGATATGATAAAATAGAAATGACGGTGCTTGGAGCTGACAACAAGTTCATATTTACTAGTAGTTTAAACAAGATTTGGATGTCTCTGGTGCACAATGATAGCTTGCCTACTTTATGGATTTATCAGGGTTTGTTTCCTCTGTGGAAGGTCTCACTGACCTTGGTTTTAACAAGATGAAATAGTCTATGTGTGTGATTCTTCTTTTCAGGTTTCTGAGCCTCTCTAGTGCTCTGATGCTACGTTTTCATATCTTTCTATATTTGAATACCACAGTAGTCCACAACATTCAGTTCCTTCAGATCTAGTTTCATACTATCTCTCCATCTTCTTGCTCGACACTCTCTTTGTTTACCACCTTGGATTTGCACATTATAAGCTTTCTTTGTCCCTGTCAGATGATGGATCTTTTGCTAAATATGGTCAATCCAGCATTATCTGTAGGATATCACAATGATCACAACTGATGAGCATAAATGTACTGATATTAGCTCTAAGTTTGTTTTTAATCAACCGATTATTGTTTTTACTACCTTTGTGATGTCCAAAGATCTTCCAAAGCACCAAAGGGGGAAATTGTGAAACTGCATTCACTAACTTCTAAGTCACAGACGTTGACTGATAGTTTTGTAGATTTTACAAAGTACAATAAAGATGTTCAATAGTTTTTACCAAATATACATTTTTTTAAATAACCTATTTATGCTTTAACTAAGTCGCTATTTACTAACTGAAAATATGAATGTTATCACTTCTACCCAGTGTTGCTACCTTTCTAAAAGCCATGCAGTGTATGTGATCCTTTTTCTCATATTTCCATCTTTGAAAACCAAGAGATTCAATGGCCTGTTTCCAGCTTTTCATCATTGGAGCATTGCGATGTTGGCTGAAATAGTAACACAAAAACATGGATTCAAACAGCGAAGAGAATGTATATGATATATATTTACAGGAATAAGCCTGATTATTCAGTGATGAAAATAAATAAAAGGTAACTTCATTTCAATGAATTATCTATTTTATTCACCAGGTTCCAAAAATGAAAAAAATAAAAACGAATAATCACACCATGCAGCTTGTTTAACTAAATCCCCCTCTTTAGTTTCTACTAGGACACTTCCAATGACCTATGGCCAATGACCTCATATTTATGAATAATTTGTGTACCCATTTATTTTTCTTGCCATTGCTTGCGAAATGTTCTCAAAATACAGAAAATTTTATATATGTTGTTTATTGCATTGTGATCTGGCATGCGAGTTAAGTGACCAGCCCAGCGAATCTGATTCTTCATTAGTAGAGTGTGCATACTAGGTATGGACGCTCTTTCTAGGACTTCAGTGTCTGGGATCTTGTCTTGCCATTTAATCTTCAATAGCTTCCTAAGGGAGACTGTGTGGAAGTGGTTTAAGTTCCTAGCATGTCGCTGATAAACAGTCCAGGTTTCATAAGCATATAGCAGTGTGGATAATACAACTGCTTTGTAGACTTTCAGCTTTTTTGCAGGCTTATTCCATTTCTGTCCCATACATTCTTGTAGTCTGCCAAAGGCTGCGCTGGCCTTGGAGATTCTTGCATTCACTTCGTATCAATTGTAGCAGCTTGTGACACGGTGCTGCCAAGATAGGTGAATTTGTCCACAACACTTAGTCTATGACCGTTCACCCTGATATTCGGCTAAGTGTGATTAATCCCTGGAGCTGGCTGGTACATAACTACAGTCTTCTCCAAGTTGATATTGAGCCCAAAGTTGGCACAGGCATATGAGAAAGCTGAAACATTGTGTTGCATGTCTGCCTCTGAGTTGGCATATAGAGCGCAATCATCAGCAAACAGGAGCTCTCTGACGGTGTCGCTGTTAGTTTTGGTTTTAGCTTTCAGCCTTCTGAGATTGAATAACTTTCCATCCATGCGGTAGTTGATGTCTATTCCAATGTCGTCGTTCTCGAAGGCATTCGTCAACATGGCTGAAAACATGAAGCTGAACAGTGTTGGTGCCAAGACACATCCTTGCTTCACTCCATTGGTGACAGGAAAGGGTTCAGACAGTTCACCATTTTCCTGTACTCTTGACTGCATACCATCATGAAATAGCCGCACTATTTGGAAAAACTTTCATGGACAGCCATATTTCGCCATAATCTTCCACAGTCCTTCTCTGCTGACTGTATCAAAAGCTTTGGTAAGGTCAATGAATGTGGAGAAAATTTCAGAGTTCTGTTCCTGACATTTCTCTTGCAGCTGCCTTGCAGCAAAAATCATATCAACAGTTCCTCGCACTTTTCTGAAGCCATATTGACTCTCAGGAAGAAGACCCTGATCGAGATGGGCGGTGAGGTGATTGAGAAGAATTCTGATGAGTATCTTCCCTCCAATTGAGAGCATGGAGATGCCTCGGTGGTTGTCATAGAATTGGCGGTTTCCTTTACGTTAGTAAAGATGAACTTTTGACGTATCCTTTAAATCTTGTGGCATGGTCTCATTCACCCATATGTTTGTAAAGTCTTGGTGAAGCTGCTCTAATAGGACCGACCCACCTGCCTTGTATATCTCTGCTTTACCGCTGGAAAGTTGCTGGATGGCTTTGTTTACTCCCATTATGGTTGGCAGGTCATCAGGTGTATCATTAGTGGGAACTTGAGGAAGGCAGTTGATGGTTTCATCATCGAAGAAGGAAGTTGCTTTTAAGATGTTGCTGAAATGCTCTGCCCAGCGTTGAAGGATTTCTTCCTTATTAGTGTGACCAATGTTCCCCCATCTGCATTGAGGAGGGGACTATGCCTGATGATGTAGGACCATAGACTGTTTTCAGTGGGTCATAGAAGTTTTTCATATCATGTCTGTCAGCGAAGCCTTGAATTTCATCAGCTTTGTTGCTCAGCCAGGAGTCCCGAATATGCCGAAGTTTCTGCTGCACTACTCTCCGAATGTTATTGAAGGCATCTTTTTTTTTTTATGTTGACTTCGGGTCATTCAAATATGCCTTGAGGAGAAGATGTTTCTCAGCTAGCAATTGGTTGTCTTTGGAATTTTCATCAAACCAGTCTTTATGCTTTCGGGGAGCTGGACCCAGGATTTCCATAGCAGTGTTGTAAAATATGTCCTTTAGGGCTCTCCAATCTGTTTCCGCATTCTGTTTAGCTGCAGCATTGGGCTTGAGGCGGTCTTCCAGCATATTTTCAAACGACAGCTGCATTTTTTTGCTATTTAGGAGGGTGACATTTAGTGTTTTTTTTTTTTCCATTTTACCCCTTGAGGACGCCGTGGTGGTTTGATGTGTATGTTTATTTTTGAGATAATGAGACGATGGTCTGTCCAACATCCGGCGCCACACATGGATTTTGTCACCCGAACGTCTTGTCCGTCACTCCTCCTGATGATGACATAGTCAATGAGTTGCCAGTGTTTCCAGCGAGAGTGCATCCACGATGTCCTATTTCTCGTGGGAAAATGGAAAATTGTGTTGGTAATCAGGTGATCGTGTTCGGCACATGTCTGAAGGAGGAGGAGTCCATTGCTGTTACAATTTCTGACTCTGTGCTTTCCAATAATGCCACTCCAAGAGGTGGTGTCCGTGCCTACTCTGGTATTGAAATCCCCAAGGAGTATAAGTTTGTCTCCTTTGGGAACAGATGTTAATACATTGTGCAGGTCCTCATAGAACTTGTTCTTGACGTCATCTTCATTGGTCATAGTTGGTGCGTAGACACTCACAATGGTTGTATGCTTCCTTCCATTTAGCAGGGGCAACTTAATGGTCATAAGCCTGTTGTTTATAGCCTTCGGATTACCATTTATAAAGGAATAGTCACAGACTTGTCTCTAATCTATATTTATTTATAAACAAGAAATTATCCATTGCTATTCTTTCTATTGAGTTCAGTTAAGAACCGACATCACTGCACTCAGGACATTCCCATACATGCTATTCTTTTTAGTGCTGGCATCTGTGGTTTTAGGGACAGTGAGCGTAATTTCACAATCTTGCATATTTGGTTCAAAATCAGCCGCAGGCAATTTGGATTTGCACTGATTTTCACAATGGTATGAGTGTCCTTCAGAAAACAATGGCAAATGTTTTTCTTCTCCTTTTGTTCACATGAAATTTAATGTCAATATCTGCAGCATTGTCTCTTGTATAAACTTCACTCTATAGTCCATAGATTTATCTTCTGTTTTTTTTTTAGGCTGAAACATTTGCCTGGATATGTAATATTCAGGGCAGTCTTGGAATATGTAATCTACTGTCTGTGGTGCCAATCCTTTTGATATTATTCCTTGACTCAGATCATCAGGCAACATTTCTTTTCAGCTTGCCTCTGCCACACAGAGCTTTTGAGTTGTCACAATATTCTTCAATGCCTCTTTTCTCATTATTTTACTAATGAACACGGTCTCTTTCTATAGTAGTGTAATGTTCTACATTCATTAGCCTCTTTCACCAATGGAAATAAATCTATATGCAGATTGCTTCTGCAGGAAGTTGGTTGCTTTAAAGTCTGCACCAGTCTCATTTTGTTATCACCCTTGCCAGTGTCATTTGGTCCCAGTCCAGCAATCTGTGGGGGACACGGTGGCGTAGGGCTGGGTGCTTGCCTGCTAGCCTGTTGGCCATGGGTTCCATCTGCTTTGGGGTGAATTTGGATTTTTAAAATTTAAGCTGGCCCAACCTAAAATGGGTACCAGGAAATATCTTGGGAAATAAAGAAGGCTGTTGTGATAGTGACCACATCAGCCACCTGAGTGTCAATTGGCCTGTAAACAGTTATGGGTCTAGTACCATATGCCTAATGTGACTTCCGATGTGTAAGTGATGTGTATCAGCCATCTGTAGCTGATGTCTTTTGTTGTTGAATCATAATTATAGAATTGGAGACGCCAGCTGAGTGTACTATTGCCTTCTGATCTATTTCTAAGAAAAACGCCATCTGCCATGCACTCAGAAGGTCATGGGTTTGTATTCAGACTTTGTCATTCAGACCACAAGTGCAATTTTTTTTAAAAACCTGTGCAGGAGCTACGGAGCTGATGCTTTGTGCAACACTCTCAGCAGATGGTGTCAGTTGGTTGAGACTCCATCCTCATATAGGGAACCATAGGCTGCTGCAGAAGAAGTTTATGGGACTGGGTTAACTCTCTAGTAGTCTAGAGGAATTCTGTTTGGGAAAAACATCCTGCCATTGTTGGAGATTGAGTCTGAACCAATGTCCTGGTAAGGAAATGCACTATCCTATACCACCATAACTCATGGGTGATGTCTCTAGTACAAGACAGAGTTGTATAGTGGAAACTGCTGCAAAGGCATTCACATATTTTAGACCATGATATAATGAAATAGGGAGGTCAGTGTCCTTCCTTGCTGCCTTTCCTTCTTAGATTATTCCCAGAAAATTATCTGGTACCCAAATTATGAGGCAGGATCAACTCAAGAACTGTACTGGTCATAAAACATGAATCCTGTCACTGCAAGAGATTGATCCCAGACCAGTCTTTCATAGCAGATCAACTAAACACTATGCCATTATGACACCACATGTAATTTAGGTGCTTTGAAAGTGAATATATCAGCTCTCTCACTTCTGTGTGCTCTTGTGGGATAAGATTTTGGAAATCCATTACCACTCCTGAAGATTTTAGGTTTCTACAGATTTCACCCAGTGACTCCACACTTACCCTTTATTTGAAAGCTACTGATTAATATATAACTTGGTATAACAAACAGGGTAGCTTGTGATTGTGCAGAGCCACAACTAGGACTTCCTCTTCTTCCTATTTTTCTGCTTTTCATCTCCCAATGGAACAAAGGGCCTCAACCAAGTCACACCAAGCCCTTTGTAGATTTGTTCATGACTGGTTGGATTTTGCAGCTAAAGTTTTCTCCAGGATCAGACAGCGAGTCTCATGGTAGATTACAGTACTATTATTCTTTGTTTCCCCTTAAGGTCAAAGTAACACATAGGGCAATCTTCTTCTTTAGTGATTATGAAATGATCCATGACTCACATCCATATGTTGCTACAGAAAAGATAAATGTTCTCAAAATTGTGCAAATGTATTTGTGTATACTATAACATTTTGCCTCCAAAATTTATCATCCAGATCTGCAGTGCACCAATTTCTTGACAAACATTTTAAAGATATGACTGTTGTGTGTTCCTCTCTGTACACATTTAAAAAAATGACTTCTGGTCCCCAACATGGCAGATAAATCGTTAAGGCTTCTGGAATGTTTACGCTTGTGGCTACGGTTTGCATTCACATTTTCCTAAAGTTGGACTGGTAGTGCATGGTTCCGTTGCCCTGCTACTGAGTGAGTGCGTGGTGTGACACTGTGAGCTGTGAATTTTGTGTCAAATGCTTTTACATCTGTCCACGGTTGTTTGTAGCATGAATTGCATGTTCAGAACGATGGCGGCCTGCTGTTGCTGAATTGACTGGATTTGCCTTTTCGGTTCACATGTGCATTTTTATCCGAGACTCATAAGGGGTCATCGCTGGAGCTATGGTGTTTGTGCTTTGTGCAGCACTTTCAGCAGGTTGCCCTGCGGAAAGAGACTGAGCCATATGGGATAAAACAACAGGTCAATGAAGTCTTTCTGGTGACTGCCGATTCCATCGACAATGAACTGTATTTTTCGTGGAAGACGTTTGTGTTGGCATTCATTCTGGGGTGGCATTATACACAGTGTACCTGTGCAGGCTGCTGGCTTGCCGAAACTCCTGTCTTTCCAATTTTCACTCTGGGCAGTGAGGAGCATTTTGTGTGATATTCACTGGCACAGAAACGGAGCAATAATGGGGATGAGCCTTTGCCATGAAGTTGGAACCGCGACTAATTAACCTAACTAACATGTTCAAAATGGGGATCTGAACACAAGGACTACCAGTTGGCAAGGATTCATGCTAGTCACTGTGCTACCATGGCTCATGCCAATGCATAATATCCAAAACAAATTGATTTCCTATTCAGGTTTATAGAATTTATAATTCATTCACAATGTGCCTTGCTGGTAAGCGTGGGTGGTCATGTTTTGCCATTTTACACAATCATCAGAGCCGTGGATAAGCTCTGTGTTATTGTCTTGACCATGCCATGTGGTCAAACCATCCAGATATTTACTTCTTTGCCTTCCCCTTGTTCTTTTCCTCTCAATCTTGCCAGTTGTCACCAAGCTCCCAGTTTATTTCTTCTCATAACATGCCCAAACAAATTTGACTGTCTGCGTCTAATTTCTCTAATCAGTTTACAGTCTTCATTTGCCTCTTATAGGACATGTTCATTGGATTTTCTGCCTGTCCATGATATTCTTTGCATTTTCCTCAGAAACCACATTTTCACAGCCATCAGATGTGTATCAGCTTGTCTGCTCATCGTCCACGTTTAACATCAATACAAAAGTACAGGTGTACAGGTTCTATTTAGCACTTCAACACTATTTTTCTCATTGCAATTGACATAATTTTATTAGTCAGTATGTTTTCCATTTTGCAAAAGGCTACCTTTGCCATAGTGATTCTTGTTCTAATCTCTTCAAGGCTCCTCCCATCAGATGTTATGACTATTCCGAGATAGTTGTACCTATTCACTTATTTAAGAATATTCCTATTTATCCTTATATTACATTGTGGTATTTCTTTCTTCTTAGAGACGACCATAATCTCTGTCCTCTTACAATTTAATTCTAAACCTAGTTGTTCACTGTGTACAATAACCATATGTACTAAATGTTGCAGAACCTTTTCATTGTCCGCAATCAATACTGTATCATCCGCATATCTAATGATGTTATGTTCCCCAACGGTAATTCCTCTTATATCTTCTAAATTTATAAAAATATTTACACTATTTATAATGGACATGCATTAATACACAAATATCATCCACCTGTGTGAGTCTGGAGTCACAATCAACAGTAATCCGTTATCTGCCAGCAGAGAATGAGCTTTCACACAGCACTGCCATCTCTGTTCTGCTGCAGGAAGATACTCTAGAAGCAAAGAGAAAACCACCACATGAAAGCTACCACAGGGCAGTTGCAGCACAGGACTGCTTAAGCTGCTCAAATTAAAGTCCAGAGGGTTTACATGGGCTGCCGATTCTGTTGTTATCAGTTGGAGGAAATCACACTGAAGGACAGTCTAGGAATAAATTGTTATAAAATAGAATAAAACGTGATAGTCTTCTCATCAATAAAACATGATTGTCTTCTCATCAATAAAACATGACAGTCTTCTCATCAATAAAACATGATAGTCTTCTCATCAATAAAACATGATACTTCTCATCAATAAAACATGATTGTCTTCTCATCAATAAAACATGATTGTCTTCTCATCAATAAAACATGATACTTCTCATCAATAAAACATGATACTTCTCATCAATAAAACATGACAGTCTTCTCATCAATAAAACATGATAGTCTTCTCATCAATAAAACATGACAGTCTTCTCATCAATAAAACATGATAGTCTTCTCATCAATAAAACATGATAGTCTTCTCATCAATAAAACATGATAGTCTTCTCATCAATAAAACATGGTTGTCTTCTCATCAATAAAACATATTTGTGACCATCAATAAACCATGATTGTGATCTCATCAATAAACCATATTTGTGATCTCATCAATAAACCATGATTGTGATCTCATCAATAAACCATGATTGTGATCTCATCAATAAACCATGATTGTGATCTCATCAATAAACCATGATTGTTGTCTCATCAATAAACCATGATTGTGATCTCATCAATAAACCATGATTGTGATCTCATCAATAAACCATGATTGTGATCTCATCAATAAACCATGATTGTGATCTCATCAATAAACCATGATTGTGATCTCATCAATAAACCATGATTGTGATCTCATCAATAAACCATGATTGTGATCTTATCAATAAAATATGATTGTGATCTCATCAATAACACATGATTGTGACCATCAATAAACCATTATTGTGATCTCATTAATAAACCATGATAGTCTTCTCATCAATAAAACATGATTGTGACACCACTAGTGAGGATTCTGTGCCTTTTGTTTTGGATCAGCCGACGAAGCTTCTTCAGTGTTTCACAATAAACTTCGGACCTTATTGTGGTCCCTAGTGTCATGACTTCCATCAACAAAATGCCCTCGTGGTCCCAGAACACTGTAACCATCATTTTGCATTGTAAAAATGTTTGCTTGCATTTTTTGGGCTTGTTTGTAGAATGAGTATGCATCCATTGATTTGACTGTTCCTTTGTCTCTGCATTCATAAAGTGAACCCATGTCTCGTCCCGTTACTATTCTGTCGAGAAATTCATCTCCCTCTTCCCAGTAGTGCAGAAGCTGAGCCCATTCTTTGAGCTTAGTGAATGTCAGTCAGTTGCTTTGGTACCCATCGTGAACATAATTTGTGGTAGCTTACCCTCACTGTGACAAATACCCAGGCAATGCAATGTGTTTCACCATTGTTTACTATCCTAGATACCCTGGATCTATTTCACCATTGTTTACTATCATAAATACCCAGGCACTATTTCACCATTGTTTACTATCATAAATACCCTGGCACTATTTCACTATTGTTTACTATCATAAATACCCAGGCACTGTGTTTCACCATTGTTTACTATCATAAATACCCTGGCACTATTTCACCATTGTTTACTATCATAAATACCCTGGCACTATTTCACCATTGTTTACTATCATAAATACCCTGGCACTATTTCACTATTGTTTACTATCATAAATACCCTGGCACTATTTGACAATTGTTTACTATCTATACCCAGACACTGTGTTTCACCATTGTTTACTATCTATACCCAGACACTGTGTTTCACCATTGTTTACTATCATACATACCCTGGTACTATTTCACTATTGTTTACTATCATACATACCCAGGCACTATTTCACTATTGTTTACTATCATACATACCCAGGCACTATTTCACTATTGTTTACTATCATACATACCCTGGTACTATTTCACTATTGTTTACTATCATAGATACCCAGGCACTATTTCACTATTGTTTACTATCATAAATACCCTGGCACTATTTCACTATTGTTTACTATCATAGATACCCAGGAACTATTTCACTACTGTTTACTATCATAAATACCCTGGCACTATTTCACTATTGTTTACTATCATAAATACCCTGGCACTATTTCACTACTGTTTACTATCATAAATACCCTGGCACTATTTCACTATTGTTTACTATCATTAATACCCTGACACTATTTCACTACTGTTTACTATCATAAATGCCCTGGCACTATTTCACTATTGTTTACTATCATAAATACCCAGGCACTGTGTTTCACCATTGTTTACTATCATAAATACCCTGGCACTATTTCACCATTGTTTACTATCATAAATACCCTGGCACTATTTCACCATTGTTTACTATCATAAATACCCTGGCACTATTTCACTATTGTTTACTATCATAAATACCCTGGCACTATTTGACAATTGTTTACTATCTATACCCGGACACTGTGTTTCACCATTGTTTACTATCTATACCCAGACACTGTGTTTCACCATTGTTTACTATCATACATACCCTGGTACTATTTCACTATTGTTTACTATCATACATACCCAGGCACTATTTCACTATTGTTTACTATCCTACATACCCAGGCACTATTTCACTATTGTTAACTATCATACATACCCTGGTACTATTTCACTATTGTTTACTATCATAGATACCCAGGCACTATTTCACTACTGTTTACTATCATAAATACCCTGGCACTATTTCACTATTGTTTACTATCATAAATACCCTGGCACTATTTCACTATTGTTTACTATCATAAATACCCTGGCACTATTTCACTATTGTTTACTATCATAAATACCCTGGCACTATTTCACTATTGTTTACTAGCATAAATACCCTGGCACTATTTCACTATTGTTTACTATCATAAATACCCTGGCACTATTTCACTATTGTTTACTATCATAAATACCCTGGTACTATTTCACTATTGTTTACTATCATAGATACCCAGGCCCTATTTCACCATTGTTTACTATCATAAACACCCAGAATCTATTTCACTATTGTTTACTATCATAGATCCATCCATCATGTGCCATGCCGGTAAGCGTGGGCGGTCATGTTCTGCCATCTCACTCGATCACCAGAGTCGTGGATCAGCTCCGTGTTTCTGTCTCGACCATGTCACAAGGCCAAGCCATCCAGGTACTTGCTTCTAGGTCTTCCCCTTGGTCTGTTCCCCTCGATCTTACCAGTTGTCACCAAATTCTCCAATCCATTTCTTCTCATAACATGCCCAAAAAATTTTGACTGTCTACATCTAATTTCTCTAATCAATTTACAATCTTCATTTGTTTCTTGAAGGACTTGTTCATTGGTCTTTCTGGCTGTCCATGGTATTCTTTGCATTTTCCTCAGAAACCACATCTCTACAGCCATCAGATGTTTTTCAGCCTGACTGCTCATTGTCCACGTTTCACATCCATATAAAAGTACAGGTTCAATGTAGCATCTCAACACTCTTTTTCTCGTTTCAATTGACATCTTACTATCATAGATACCCAGGCCCTATTTCACCATTGTTTACTATCATAAATACCCAGAATCTATTTCACCATTGTTTACTATCATAAATATCCTGGTACTATTTCACTACTGTTTACTATCTATACCTGGACATTGTGTTTCACCATTGTTTACTATCATAGATACCCTGGCAATATTTCACCATTGTTTACTATCATAGATACCCAGGCCCTATTTCACCATTGTTTACTATCATAAATACCCAGAATCTATTTCACTATTGTTTACTATCATAAATACCGAGAATCTATTTCACTGTTGTTTACTATCATAAATACCCTGGCACTATTTCACCATTGTTTACTATCATAAATACCCAGGCACTATTTCACCATTGTTTACTATCATAAATACCCAGGCACTATTTCACCATTGCGTACTATCACAGATACTCAGACACTGTGTTTTCCCCATATTTTCTATCACAGATACCCAGGCACTGGTTTCACACTTGTTTATTTTCATGTACATGAAGTTACAATACCTGTTTAGCAGGACTCAAATCAACACTGAGGACATCAAATTCATCAAACGAGAGGAACGGGTTATAACAGCTTCCAACATCCAGTAAACGGATTCGGCCGGTCAGAGGCACAGTTCTGGATAAAGAGTGTCAGTCTAATTATTAAAGTAATCAAATGAAAAAACAAATGTAATACAAATGACATGCAATTAATAGCAGAAATAAAAAGCATTAATGGGGAAAAAAAAGAATGCAGAGAACCATTACGGAAGGAAACAATTTTCTTCTACAAGAAGAATTAATAGGAAATTAATATTAATTTAATTTAATTAATTAACAGGAAAATGAAAGAGAATTAGAGATAAAAACTAATAATATTGTAAATATAGTGAAATGAACTACAAGAGTAGCAAACAATAAAGAGGGTTTGGTAAGAGAAGATTGACAGCCTATATTCATTCCACTGGAAGATTAAAAACATATGAGTACTAGTAGCAGAAACAAAAATAACAGGAAGAATGACAGAACATTTTCTTGTTGCATCCACAATTTCTACCTTATGTGTGTCTGAACATCTTAATAGAAATTAAAATTAAAACAAACCTGAAAATTATTTTTTATTATTTCAAAACTGGTTTACGCATTTATCTAAGACTACCTCAAAATTGGAATTTTAAAAATTGACCTAGATTATTACATGGGACCAGCCTAACATAGCTACCAGGAAATATTTTGGGGAGTAAAGTTGGCTAGTATGGTATTGACCATATCACATACCTGTCAGAATCTCCAATAAGGCTTTAGAGAGTTGATGAGAGTTAATACAAGTCTAGTAGGGAGATACCAGACAGGAGAGACACCAGCGCTATAAATAGCCTCACAAGGAGACACATTTGTGTCAGACAAGGGGCCAATATGTACAAGTGAGCGAGGGCTTCCCCCAAGCCATTGGGAAGCTTGGCCTTACTGAGTAACCGTGAAGTGCCCGGTTACTCTAGCTCACAAGCCAGCGTGCTTGGGACTCCATGCACGCAAGACTAGCTACTGCACAGAGGGGACAACGTCCGTGCTTGTCCACGCAATGTGTAGCTTGTGGACAGACCCGACTGGAGACGGTAGAGAGTAGACGTGTTCTTGATAAATGCTATAGTTTTTAGGCAATAGTCAAATATTAGGCTGTAGATTTAGATTGTGATTACTAGCATCATTTCTCGCCACTTCATTGCATTCATGTTGTATAATGATCATGAAGCATACCGCTCGCAGAGCCATTAAATTGTCAGCTCTAAATAAATTGCATTCCTTTTGCAAATGTCACGAGTTGTTATTTCGTGCGGTGCAAAAGTAGGGGAGTCCTGAGAACTCTGTAGCGAACAAGTCGCTGACAATACCAAATAGCAATTGGTCTATAGAAATATAGGAAATGTGAGTACCAGAATATGTCTGGGGAAGTAAAGGTTGTCTGTGTGATACTGACTACATCATCCACCGAGTGAGCTTTGGTCTATACAAATTGGAGTCTGTCACTATGTCTAAAGCACGTTAATATGTGCAATATGGTAATTTACTTATTTTAAAGCTAAATAAATAACTAAAACAGAGATGAATAATAAAACAACCATGTGGGGTATAAAGAGTTAAGGATATAAACGTCTTTTAACAAGCACTGGACTAGCCTCAGTCTAGGAAATTTCACCATTACAACTCTTCTTCCTACATGATTGTTTCCCGTTATTTCACCGTTAATATCATGATCGTCTCCCTTTGAACATCGTTGTCCATTTCCAAAATAGTAACATTAAAACATTAGTTACAGTATGAATGAGCATTTTATATTTTAATTTGAACTATAATCACACAATCGAATTGCGTTTGTATAGTGGCTAGACACTTGCCTGCCAGCCCAATGGTCATGGGTTTGAATCCGCAGATTTTCACAATTGATCCGGGCTCTCTGGTCAACCTGGCATAAAATGGTAGCATGAAACGTCTTGGGAAGTGAAGGCAAATGACCACATCACCTTTGGGAAGTGAAGGCAATCGGCATGATACTGACCACATCACCTTTGGGAAGTGAAGGCAATCGCCATGATACTGACCACATCACCTTTGGGAAGTGAAGGCAATCGCCATGATACTGACCACATCACCCGTGGGAAGTGAAGGCAATCGCCATGATACTGACCACATCACCTTTGGGAAGTAAAGGCTGTCGGCGTGATACTGACCACATCACCTTTGGGAAGTGAAGGCAATCGCCATGATACTGACCACATCACCTTTGGGAAGTGAAGGCAATCACCATGATACTGACCACATCACCTGTGGGAAGTGAAGGCAATCGCCATGATACTGACCACATCACCTTTGGGAAGTGAAGGCTATCGGCGTGATACTGACCACATCATCTTTGAAGTGCCGACTGGCGTAGTATACATGGGGATGTAGCACTAAATGATCAACGTGCTCCAGGTGTGTAAAGGGGACCTCTACTTTATAATCACAGAAGCATATTTTGATTCCTTAAATAAATACAGCCGGTCTCCCTGGCCTAGGAGTTAGCGACTTTCTCCGCAATCCCGTTTATCCACGTGAGCAAACGCAGCCGTGTGAGAATCGGTAGCGGTTCTCGCCGTGCCCGTTACTTATGGGATATGTGAGCCGGCCGCTCAGAAAGCAATGGCAAACTACTGAGCGTAAATTGCCAAGAAACCAATAACAACGGTATAATGCTGGTGTTGACAGTGATGTCCTGTAATAGGATATGCGGGGGGAAAAAATAAATACATCAGACGTCAGTCTATTTCGCTTTACTACAATAGTGAGGTCCCAAGGCCTCGCGTTAATTTAACTCTTACTATTATTGTTAGCCAATCTCCATGGCGAAGGGGTTACATATGCAGTTCGTGATCCCACATACCCACGTTAGAAACACAACTGCGTTCGAAACACAGCTGTGCGCGAACGTCCACTACTGAACGTAAACTTGCCAAGGCATCACCATTAGCAAAATATGCTGGGGTAGACTGCAAATGTCCTATAAAGGATACACAATTTTAAAAAAAATTATTGTTAACGTTTAACACACACTTGAACAGACACCAGCCATAGCTGCAACGTCCACTTTGTACATATCTGTATGAGACTGTCGAACATCATCAATTTTAAAAATCCCAATTTTTAGATAGTCTTAGATAAATGTGTACACATAAATTTCATGAAATGAGTATCAAGTTCTTACAGATATCAAAACATTGTTATTTCCAATGAAGCCAGATAAAAGGACACAGCATATGGAACAAAGCAACATTTGGTGAACACTTGTATGCGTCATTCACTACATGACACTGGGCCAAAGGGTGGATGCCACAGCATTGCTGCATAGATAAAAATAAGTCTTACTGTACTGTATCCATGGTGATGAGATTGAGGAAGTGTAGATGTGGGCTTCGAGAAGGATGCTGATAAAATCATGGTCAGAAAAGGAAGCAAATATCAAAGAACTGACAACTAAAGATGTTCAATAAATGAAACATACCCTGAAGCAAGAACCTCATATGTGTCAACGATGTGATAATGCCATTACATTCTGTGGGCCTGAAAGCACAACTAATCTTATAGAAATATCTCATTAACAATTCATCTTATAGAAATGTCTCATTAACAACTAATCTTATAGAAATGTCTCATTAACAACTAATGTTAGAGAAATATCTCATCAACAACTAATCTTACAGAACTGTCTCATCAACAACTTGTCTGAAAGAACTGTCTCACCAACAGCTTGTCTGATAGAACTGTCTCATCAACAACTTGTCTGAAAGAACTGTCTCACCAACATCTAGTCTGATAGAACTGTCTCACCAACATCTAGTCTGATAGAACTGTCTCACCAATATCTAGTCTGATAGAACTGTCTCACCAACATCTAGTCTGATAGAACTGTCTAACCAACATCTAGTATGATAGAACTGTCTCACCAACATCTAGTTTGATAGAACTGTCTCACCAACATCTAGTATGATAGAACTGTCTCACCAATATCTAGTCTGATAGAACTGTCTCACCAACATCTAGTCTGATAGAACTGTCTCACCAACATCTAGTATGATAGAACTGTCTCACCAACATCTAGTATGATAGAACTGTCTCACCAACATCTAGTTTGATAGAACTGTCTCACCAATATCTAGTCTGATAGAACTGTCTCACCAATATCTAGTCTGATAGAACTGTCTCACCAACATCTAGTCTGATAGAACTGTCTCACCAACATCTAGTCTGATAGAACTGTCTCACCAATATCTAGTCTGATAGAACTGTCTCACCAATATCTAGTCTGATAGAACTGTCTCACCAACATCTAGTATGATAGAACTGTCTCACCAACATCTAGTGTGATAGAACTGTCTCACCAACATCTAGTTTGATAGAACTGTCTCACCAATATCTAGTTTGATAGAACTGTCTCATCAACAACTTGTCTGAAAGAACTGTCTCATCAACAACTTGTCTGAAAGAACTGTCTCACCAACATCTAGTCTGATAGAACTGTCTCACCAACAACTGGTCTTCTTCTTCTTCGTTCATCCGGAGTTTTTTTTCGGATGTGATTGCGTTGTGCCTGTTTACAGCAGAGCTGCGTTCTTGCGCCGTTAGGCCGACACATCAGACTTCTGCGGGCATTTGTTGACCGGGTTAACCTTCCCGGGGGTTTCTTAGGACGTTTGACTCTCACTGTTGTGGTGTTATCTCCCATCCTAGCTGGCCCATATAGAACAGCCAAAGACAACCTGGTCAGCCCTCAAGGGAAGGCAGGGGCAGACCATGGGCATTCCCCGCCATCCAAGGAGGCTTCCATACTTGCAGAGCCAACACACAGCGCTCTGGTACTGGGCTCACCCAAGGAATCGTCACGTCCTGCACATGGCTGCTTAGCCTCACTTCCGTATATTGGGCCTTCCGTTCACCATAGGCTGTTCTTCCGGAAACCAGAAGAATGCAGTGTGCAGATGACATCCACACAGTGAGTTTTCGATTCGGACTTTCCGCACAATGGATTTGCTATCCGAGCAATATTCCATTTCGTGCCACTAGGACACTTTTTCCACCTTTTTTGAAAGCCCACACAGTGAGCTTTTGATTCAGACTTTCCACATAATGGATTTGCTATCCAAGCAATATTCCATTTCGTGCCACTAGGACACTTTTTCCACCTTTTTTGAAAGCCCACACAGTGAGCTTTTGATTCGGACTTTCCACGTAATGGATCTCCTATCCAGCAATATTCCATTTCATGCCTCTGGGAGGCTTTTGTAACCGACATACCTGTGGTATGAAGTGTGGCAGTCTGAATACTTCTTCATACACCTTTAAATGTCAACCTGTATGTAGTTAAAGTAAGCTACGGTCAACTTGAGCTTGTTGATATCTCCATAGAGCTTGTCCTCTAATGAAGCAGGTGTGGGCCAAAATATTTTCTCTGTTCTGCATATATTGGGCAATCCTGAAGCAAATGTTTTGCTGTCATTTTTCCAGTTCGACAATTACATTCATCGGTATCTCCTATCTTTAGTTTATTGAACAAGTGGTATTTCAGCCTGTTATGTCCTGTGCGGAGTCTGAAGATTGCTACTTGTTCTCTTCTGTCGAGTTTGTAATATGCATCATCCTTCTGGTGGCCTGGATGCTCTGATTCCCATTTGGTTCTATAGGTGCTTTTTATCAACCTCTTTGCCTCATTATAGGTTATGTCTATGTCAGGCTGTGGTAGTCGTCCGCCCTCTTTTGCCAGTCTGTCAGCCTCTTCATTTCCAGGTATACTGCAATGTGATGGGATCCACTGTATTACAACTTTTTTGGATTTCTGGCATAGACCATGGAGTGCTGCTCTTAGGTCAGCTATTTCTGTGCTGTTATTGCTCTTCAGTATTGAGACAGCTGACTTTGCATCTGTGAAGATAGCTATTTGCTTCTCTTTATTTTCCTCCATCAAGAGCATTTCTGCTGCAGTTTTCAGAGCCTCTACCTCCGCTTTGAAGTTACTTGAAAACTTTCCAGTTGCCACTGAATGTGTTTTTTTCACTCCATTTTTTAAATTTAGGAGAATTCCTCCTCCTCCATTCTCTATTGAATTTTTGGCTGATCCATCTGTATATGCATGGGTCCAATTGCTGCTTGGGTATTGTTCTTTTATGTAGTTTAGGGTTATATCTCTTCTTTCGGTTTCATGCTGAGTGTTCTTTTTCTCAATACCAGGAATGTTTTCTATCATCTCAGGCAGTTGCTGCTGTCTCCAAGCTGGGAACTTGTCTGCATTGTAAATAGGTTTGACTGTTGATATGTTAAGTATGGGATCTGCCCTAATCTTTCGTTTTGCAGTTTCTACAAAGTTGCTACGCTTCAGTCGTCCCTTTCCAAAACCACTAAACCTTTTATACATAGGGTGGTCTGTCAATCTTCTAAATTTTTCTGCTTGTTGCTGGGCTCTGCTATCTCTTCTATCCTGCATTGGTTGTAAACAAGTGATCTTTTCAAGTTCATTAATAGGCGTTGTCTTCAGGCTTCCAGTTATGATTCGCATTCCTTGATTTTGGACTCTACTTATTTTGTTAAAGTTTGACTTAGCTGCTGTTGCCCAAGCTGCAATGCCATATTCCAGTACTGGCCTCACCCGTCCAGTATATAACTTCTTGAGAACTTTCTCATCTGCTCCCCACGTTGTACCAGCAAGCTTTTTCATGATTGCCATTCTTTGCCTTGCTCTTGTTCGATTTTTCTCAACCTGTGTTTTCCATGTCAGGCGACGATCAAAGGTGACTCCGAGATAGTTTGGATTTTCTTCATGGCGCAATATTTTTCCATTCAATACCAGCTTAGGTTGTTGAGTTTTATTTGAGAGGGAGAACACTGTGCATGTTGTTTTCTCCTCACTTATCTTCACTAGCCATGATTTTGACCAGTCCTCTAGTGCTAATAAGGCTTGCTGTATTCTGCTGTTAGCTGTACTAATATATTCTTCAGATGTCCATATGGCTAGGTCATCTGCAAAGGATGATGTGTGTACTCTGGCTGGAAAATTTTCTGTGATGTCGTTTATATATGCTAGGAATAATGTTGGTGAAAGAACTCCTCCTTGGGGGACACCTTGCTCCAACAGCATCATTTTGCTGGTTTGTCCTTGTACTTTTGTCCTGGCAGTTCTGTTCTCAAGGTAGTGGCTGATCCATTTGTACATTTTCCCACAAACATGCATTTTTTGCAGTTTTACTTTCAGTCCTTCCTTCCATACTTTATCAAATGCTTTTTCTAAATCTATCCAGACTGCTAGTGTGTGCTTTTTCTCTTGGAAGGCATCCTCTATTTCCTGAGCTATATAGGTTATTTGATCTTCAGTGGATCTGTACTTTCTGAATCCTGCTTGGTGTGGTGTTAAGAGTTTGTTTTCTTCCAGATGCCATGTTAGCCTGCCATTGATAATGCGTTCCATTAATTTTCCTACACAGCTAAGTAGACTGATAGGTCGATAGCCATTTGGTTCTTCCAGGTCTTTTCCTTTCTTTGGGATTGGTATTAGTATAGCTTCCTTCCATGCCTGTGGGACTATTCCCCTCTTCCAGCTGTAATTTAGGACTGCTAGTAGTTTCTTTTTTGCCTTAGTGCCTAGTCCTATTAGCATTTCATTTGTGATTCCATCCTTTCCTGGTGATTTCTTCTTTTTTAGGGTATTCATTGCCTGTTCCATTTCTTCCATTGTTAGATTTGCCATCATATATTCTGCTGCTGTCTCTGTATTTGTATGATGTATCTGTTTGTCTTTGATTGCTTTCTTCTGTTCGGTTGTAATATCAATGTGGTTTGCATTTGCATAGTGTTCCATTAGTGCATTTGCAGCCTTTTTTCCTGTAAGCAAGGCATTTCCTTGTTTAATTGTTATTTGTTTGTTGCTAGGTCCTTCATTGTTCATGGCTTTCACTAGTTTCCATAGTTTGTTTCCATCCCTGTCAAAATTCAGGTTTTCTGTTTTTTCCCTCCAACAATCTCTTGTTGTTTGATTTACTGTTCTTTTATATTTTGCTGAGATGGCTTTGAGAGAGATATTCGCTTCAATTGTTTGTTCTCTCTCTGCTGTCTTCCTGGCATCTTCAACTTTGTCCTCCAAACTTTGTAGTTCTTCAGTCCAGTATGGTTTGTAATTTTTCCTCGCTCCTCTTGGAATGGACTCAGTGGCTGCCTGTATTATCGCTCTGTTTAGACTTTCCACCATTTGCTTTATGTTGCCATATCGTGTATTTATGTTTTCACAATATTTGTCTGTTAGTATGGCAAATCTGTCCCAATCTGCTCGTTTGTAATTCCAGCGGGGCAAGGGCTTTTGCTCCTGTGGAACATACTCCATATTCATTACAAGCTTGATTGGTCTGTGGTCACTACCTGCTAATTGGTTCAGCACATGGCGATCGATTTTGTGGAGGATGTCTCCTGTGCAGAAAGCTAAGTCTGGAGTAGAAGTGGTAAGCCATCTTCTGGAGTAGAAGCTCGGTGTGTCATCCGTTGTGTTGAGTAGATGGAGATTTGAGTCTATTTCCCAGTCCTCCAATTCATCTCCTCTTTTGTCAGTATCTGGGTATCCCCATCTTTCTGAACGGCTATTAAAGTCTCCGACAATAATGCAGTTTGTGTCAGTTATTTTCATGTTTGAGAGTGTAAGGTCCTTATCTGCTGGGCTATAAAGATTGTAGATTCTTATTTTCACGTCCTTTATCATTATATCAACACCTATAATTTCCGTTTGGTTGTCAGAGATCACAGATACTTCGCTGCAAGGTATTGTATTTCGTGTAAGTATTAGAACTCCTCCTTTGTGTCCTTCGCGGTCGAAACGTGTGGCCTGATATCCTCTGACTGAGAATTTGTGATTGGCGTTGAGGTGTGTCTCTTGAATGCATGCCACATCTATTCTATCTTTATGAAGACGCTGTGTTAGGGAGTCTTTCTTCTTGTAAACTCCTTCGGCATTCCACTGTAGTATGTTGAGTGTCCGGGGTATTTGGTCAATAGCTCTTAACCTACTCCTCTGTGCCTTGACTCCACAGCACAGGGGAAGGTGACCACCAGTAGTCATGGGTGGACCCCCTCGAGGCAGGGGGCCCGGCACTATCGCCGCCTGATGGGACTTCACGGGATTAGCACCATAACGATTAATTTTGATTTGTGACATCATGAATTAAGTTACGTTGCACTGCTTTGTCAAGCCTGTGGCTCAGTACATCCGATTTCGACAAGCATTTATTCGGGATGCTTTCCCTAGCCTTTGACTGTCCCCAGTCTACCTACAAGGCAGCAGGTTTTACGTTGCACTGCTTTGTCAAGCCTGTGGCTCAGTACATCCGATTTCGACAAGCATTTATTCGGGATGCTTTCCCTAGCCTTTGACTGTCCCCAGTCTACCTACAAGGCAGCAGGTTTGTGTGTCTCTTTGTCTGGTCCCTCTCCCTTGACCTGTCCGACATGGGTGGCCCTACCAGTAGCTGTGCTACCGTCGGCATAGCTCTTGGGGTCATTGGGACGCACAAGCCCCTCTACCTCGTCACGGTGGACACACAGCAGAGGGGCAACAACTGGTCTGATAGAACTGTCTCACCAACATCTAGTCTGATAGAACTGTCTCACCAACATCTAGTTTGATAGAACTGTCTCACCAACATCTAGTCTGATAGAACTGTCTCACCAACATCTAGTCTGATAG
Source organism: Cepaea nemoralis (assembly GCA_014155875.1). NCBI lineage: Eukaryota > Metazoa > Mollusca > Gastropoda > Stylommatophora > Helicidae > Cepaea > Cepaea nemoralis. The sequence goes on from JACEFZ010026238.1 coordinate 51,233, forward strand.
AACTGTCTCACCAACATCTAGTTTGATAGAACTGCCTCACCAATATCTAGTATGATAGAACTGTCTCACCAACATCTAGTTTGATAGAACTGTCTCACCAACATCTAGTATGATAGAACTGTCTCATCAACATCTATTTTGATAGAACTGTATCACCAACATCTAGTCTGATAGAACTGTCTCACCAACATCTAGTCTGATAGAACTGTCTCACCAATGTCTAGTATGATAGAACTGTCTCACCAACGTCTAGTCTGATAGAACTGTCTCACCAACATCTAGTATGATAGAACTGTCTCACCAACATCTAGTCTGATAGAACTGTCTCACCAACATCTAGTTTGATAGAACTTCTCACCAACATCTAGTCTGATAGAACTGTCTCACCAACATCTAGTTTGATAGAACTGTCTCACCAACATCTAGTATGATAGAACTGTCTCACCAACATCTAGTCTGATAGAACTTCTCACCAACATCTAGTTTGATAGAACTGTCTCACCAACAATAAATCTGGCAGAACAGTGTTATCTACAACAAGTCTGATACATCGGTCTCATCTACAACTAGTCTTATAGAACTGCCACATCAACAACTAATAGAACTGATTAGAACTGAACTAATAGAACTTAATAGAAATGAACTAATAGAACAAACTTATCTTTCAGAAGTGTGCCTTTCTTCATTAACGGTCTCACCATAAAGTTCTCTCTTTGTTAACAAAATAACAAGTATTTCACGTGACTCCAGCCAAACATTTAGTGTTGAACAAATTCCCCCTGTCAACCCAGCCACGCAAGAGGTTCGCAACAAAAGAAACAATTGCAAAGAAAAGCGGGGAAACAAAAACCGAATCTTTGGTCAAACTTTTAAATGATAACAAGGAACATATATTTTTCTTTCACAGATAAAACTCAGCACTTTCCAATAGCTCCTTCCTTGACAAAACTCTTTAGTCCAAAGTCAACATGGACTCAGCAGGGATGTTGACACTGAGAGACTATTAAACAACCCCGGACAACCCCAAATACCAGCAATCGATTTGCAACAACGAAAACTAACATCCATGGACTGAACTCACCAGAAAAGAAACACACCAAAACTACAGAAAATTAGACGCAACAAGGTTAGACAAGACGAAATAATGACAAAACGTTTCTCCAAACACTGCTTTAAAAAAAAGTAAAAACCACACACACACACAAAATCGGTATAAAAAAATCTTGAAAATTTAAACTCTAGGACCAAAACTAAAAGAGGGGAGAACCGAGGGGGGAATAGGTTAACACCACATTCAGTGTTTGTTGTTTGACGCGCCGACTATTTTCTTTTCATTTATTTGGCAGCTCGGTTTCGCCCAGGGCCCGGCACCCTTCACTTGCCGGGTAAACGTGTACATGGTGGATCAATACCAGGAGGAAACGGGCACTGATCTCGCTTTGTTGACATTACGGGCCAGTACTCGAGTAAACTGTCAATAACAATTAGCAAAAGGTTTTGTTGGAGCGGGTGGTGGGGAGAGATTTCGCCCGCCTCCATTGCCACCAAATAATTATAAGTCTGACAATGAAGAATATAAGATCTGTAAATTATCTCCCCCTTCTTGGCTGGTGTAAATCGAGTCTTTCTCTCCTGGATGCGGCCCAGACGAAGAAAGGGTTATACGTAAAGGGATTTCCCCAAAACGAGGGTCGCCAAGCCTTTTAAACGCTGACACGTTTCGGGGTAGAACCAACATAGCTGACAAATAAATACCTATTGACATTGCTACCACTCGAAAGCTTGCCATGTCAATACAAAGCACTCTAAGGCTACGCCAAGCCATAAGGACGACATGGAATGGAATACTTTGAGATTCGAACCCTGCTCAGAAGTGTGCAACTGGTTACTGGTTAATACAGAGTCTGGTTAAAACAGAGTTTAAATTATAGAACTTCGGGCACATCCACCGATATCCAGGTCTCCCGTTCACCAAATACCACAAAATGTAGACGATCGCTCCAGTAACTTACTGATTGTAACCACTTGGAATTTCCTTCTTTTCAATATACCCTTTTCCTTGCAGGCACGACGCTTGAATCGAGAATAAATCATCCTTCAATGTGATGTTTTATGTTAGTGTCTTCATTGAGAAGTTATTCATATTTTTCAACATATTCTCTTGTTGCCTGTCGCGGGCGTTCCACGCACAGACGATGCTGAAATCAACAGAAATAAGCACAATAGCATAACCTGCACCGGACAGAAAACATCCATGTTCAGTGTTTGCAAGAAATACGTGTCTATATTTAGCATCACCCACTCACGCGACATCAGTCCCTACTTGAACTGTATGCAGTACGAATAATAATCAGATGTAATAAACTTAACTCACATTACTTAATATAATAATTTTCACTCTCACTGTTTAATGTTGACAACTAAAGCGTTACATTTGTTGTAGTCGCCTAGTGTTTTCCCTTAACTTTCTGTGTGTTCCTTCCTTACAAAGTCTTCTTTGTGCCTTTTTCCTTGCAAAGTCGAAGGCGAAAATGTCTGTCAACTGTAAAGACGACCATGGACGCATACATATTAAGCGGAACAGTTGGTCGATAGTCCCCTAACTGTTACTATTCCATTCTTTCTTTCTTTCTTTCTTTCTTTCTTTCTTTTTTGCGTGTTTGTATTTCTTCTTTCTCCCTGACACACCTGTCTGCAATAAACGGACAGTCTACTGCCAACACAAGGAACATAGCGAACATAATTAAATCAACAGCTCGCCAAATACTCGACGAGATTCTTGTAAACTTGTATTATTCGACACGAATCTATTAAACTTGTAATACTCGACAAGACTATCCTATACTATATTTTGTAGGAATATTACTCTACCGAGTGGTCTAGCGAAACTTCACACGCTTGGAATACCGCCAAGACCGATTCTACCCATGGTCAAACCAGCCCAACACAGGGTGACTAAACGGCCAGCTGAAATGTTACAGTACTTCCACCCAAAAATACCCAGAGACACATTCGAACTAATTGAATTAGTAGGCATTATGTTTCTAAAACATAAACACACGGCATGTATGGGTGTAGCCTTCTAATTTACCAATGTTTCTTTAGTTGAAACAGTGAAGATCATACGTAGACCATACGTGAACATATACAAGACACAAACTAAAACTAGACATACCGACACCTACTTTGGGGAGACTTGTACTGCTATGTACCACCAACATGAAATTCAACTACGTCAAAAGATTACACCGCCAAACTGAGTGGCCATTGAGAGTCCTCTAGGTCCCATTCTAGCGGACATCTTCATGACACATTGAAGAAAACAGATCCTAAAGACATGAAAAACGAAGTTCTCTACCATCGTTATGCGGACGATATAATAATCGTCACCACAGACGAACAACAAGCAACATCCTTGAACCAGACACATAAGAGCATCTCCGAGTGCATGGAACACGGATACAACGTCACTTACAGTTCCTAGGTACCCTAATTAAATATAGAGCTGACCTTCAAGTCCAGAGAACAGTGTACCACGAAGAAACACGGATGAGCCATTTATTAAGATAAACAAAAATTAGTAAAATGAAACATTTTGGACATGAAGTCTAGACATGAGGGAAATGTACTGTGGAGGCGAAGGAGAGGACGACCACAAGATAGATGGATTCAAGGCGTGATAAGTAATTGACACATGGCAGCACAGCACAGAGGCAGGACTTCTGGCTTATGAGAGAGGGACATTTCGGAAGACTGTTTCGGGGAAGACAAACCACTGGATGATATGTTATTAAGATCATTATTTCAGCCCGTGGGCTGGTTGTGTAACTTCTCAATCATCATAATCCGCGGCTGTCTGGCTTCATAATCATCATAATCCACGGATGTCTGGCTTTCCATTCATCATAATCCACGGATGTCTGGCTTTCCAATCATCATAACCCGCGGCTGTCTGGCTTCATAATCATTATAATCCACGGATGTCTGGCTTTCAAATCATCATAATCCACGGAAGTCTGGCTTCCCAATCATCATAATCCACGGTTGTCTGGCTTCCCAATCATCATAATCCAGGGTTGTCTGGCTTCCCAATCATCATAATCCACGGCTGTCTAGCTTCCCAATCATCATAATCCGCGGCTGTTTGGCTGGTGTCCGCTCAAATCATCTTATACCGCTGTGGGCTAATTGAGAAGCAGCCCAATCACCATAATCCATGGCTGGAAGGCTGGTGGGTGTCGCTCTCTATAATTTAACTCAAATCATCTTACACCACTGTGGGCTGGCTGGGTAGCTACCCGATTATCATAATCCATGTTTGTCTGGCTGGTGCGGCTCTCCAATAACAGTTTACCAGTGCGTGCTGCTGAAATTGAAAGACCAGAATCAGCTTCCACACTGGCCAAGACCTCGGGGCAGCTCTTCGTGTGGCATGCATCCACAGACCGAGTTCCAAGGATCGCCAAGCCAGTTCGAAGATGTGAAGTTCCAGTACCGGACGTGCACACCCCGCTGGTTTACCAGCTTGAAAAAGGGGAAGGGGAGCTCTGCAACACAGATTTTCAGCGCCCAGACGAACAGACCCGCAATACATCGGACTATGGGGTTGAAACTCGCTGTCTTCCAGAGGATTTACGCCCACTAACTCAACCAACCAACCACTTAACCAATCCCCCATCCACCCAGACAATCAGCCAACCAATCACCCAGCCAGTCAATCACCCAGCCAGTCAACCAACCACAGACCCATCCAAACAACCATCCACCCAACCAACCACCCACCCATCCAACCAACGACTTAACCTATCACCCAGCCACCAAACCAATCACCCATTCACCCACTCAACCAACCAACCACCCATCAAACCAAACACTTAACCAATCACCCAGCCAATCATCCAACCAACCCAGCCAATCATCCAACCAATCACCAATCAACCCACCCAGTCAACCACAGACCCATCCAACCAACCATCCACCCAACCAAACACCCACTCACACAACCAACCACTTAACCTATCACCCAGCCACCAAACCAATCACCCAGCCACCAAACCAATCACCCAGCCAACAAACAAATCACTCATCTACCCACCCACCCACCCAATCACCCACCAACCGACCCAATCAACCAACCAAAGACACATCCAACCAACCACCCACCCAACCAACTACCCACTTAACCTATCACCCATCCATCAAACAAATCACCCATCCACCCACTCAACCAACCACCGACCCACGCAACTAACCACCCAATCAATCAAACAACCACCCACCCAACCAACCATATGACTGTGTTAGTAATTAGTAAACACAGCAAGAGGTGGTAGCACACAGTAGCTTCTGCTTTTTCTTTGATTCGCTTGAAATGGATTGTCTCTTGTATAAACAGCAATATCGTTTCAGTTCACTCAGTGGTCCATATAGTTTATGTTCTACTGTTGTTTCCCTAGGCCAGAGGGTTTGCCTAGATAGCGCATAGTAGTAGTTTAGTTTAGTCGACGGATCAACATCACGGCACACGGGTGTAACCCATAAGTGCTCCGTTCTACTCCTAACTCAAGCCTGAGTTCGGAGAAACTCAGCTCAGTACACGAACTCCGTAGCACCGGCGAGGATCCTGAAAATTCGTTGGGTAGATTTTTAACTCGAAATTTCGCCTCGGCAGCGCCGTTAGGCTACTCTTTTTCGATTTCCATCTGCCAAGGGCAGCAACGATCGTGCGCAACAATACACACGGGCGTCTGATCTCACTACCCAGAGACCAGGGGAAATTTTGTTACTAGAAGTCCACGTGAAAAAAAATCCCGGCCCTCACCGGGGATTGAACCCGGGACCTCCAGCACTCCAGGCGGACACCATACCTCGAGACTACTCAGCCCCCCAACCACTCCAAGTAACAAGCACAAAAACACAAGGGCGGGATGGAACAAACAAGTGAAGGTCATATAGGAACACAATACAAAACAAACATAGTTTCCAGCCCTTTCCCTCCAAACTACTGCCGCCTATTCACAGCAGCCTCGAAATGGCATCACAAAGACGGTCGTGGGTGTTTTCACGTGTCTCCCCCTTCTTTTCCTCCCAAGCCTGCAAGACTGTTGCAAGAAATTTCTGTTTCCGCTTCTTTGTGTTCCCGGCCCAGTTGGTAAATAAAATCCAGTTGCAGAAATGGAAAGCAAATACGCAACCTTAATAAACAGATGAAATCAGACCCTTCGCTGAGTCAAGTCCGGCATTGTCCTCCCTCCTCTTATTGGGGAAAGGGGGTTCCGACGGTGTACAGGACAGATGTCTTTGCATCTCGGTACCAAGCAAAAGCATGAACGACGCACTCGCAGCTAATATTGATATGGGGTATTCCAAGAATCGCAGGCAGCGATTATTATTTGGCCCTTATTTTTACAGTACACACTATTAACCAGGAACCAGTTTTCTCTGTGAGGCATTTACACTTTTCTGCATTATTGATGTGCATACGAGATAGCATCCATTTTCTATACTCACATGCCTCAGTAGAGTCGTTTATCTCGTCGTTGCTGCGTTATCTATCATTTTCAAAGTTATTCTTATTGAGATAAATGACTGAGGATTGAACTTTAAAAAAAAAAAAACAGGACTGAACTTAAAACTTCGATTGAGTGCTAAACTTAAAGCCCCGACTGAGGATTGAACTCAAAACCTCGACTGCCTGATGAGCTTAACGCCCTGACTGAGTGATGAGCGTAAAGCCCTGACTGAGTGATGAGCGTAAAACCCTGACTGAGTGATGCACCTAAAACCTTGACTGAGTGATCAACTTAAAAAACTTTTCAAAAAAAAAAAAAAAATAATAATAATCAAAAATCCCTGGCGCCCAGGGTCTCATCTCATCTCATCACGTACCTCTTGTACCTTGCGGTGTCGAGGTGAAGTATAAACATCGTGAGAGTGCCCGATTATGGGCTTCATGTATCGATATTCCCATGGACCCCTCTTCCTCTGTTTCCATCTGGTCTGTACATCATTGCTTGTTGTGGTATGCTGTTGACTGGTAACCTACTTACACGGCCAAACCATTTGACTTGCTGCTTTCTAATAAAATCTAGCGCTGCCTTAATCCCCACTTTAGTCCTGATTTCTTCATTTCTGATCTTATCTCTTCTTGATACGTTGAGTATTCCTCTCAGGAATCTCATTTCTGTTGTTGTGATCAGGTTTGTTATTGGCAGCACGTGCTTTATATTTTACTTTTATATGTACGTACGTCGTTTCTGTGGCGAAGGGGTTACGGACGCAATTCGTAATCCCGCATACCCGCATTCGAAACACAACTGCGGGTGATTTGGCAGCAGACCGCCTTGCGTTGGTTTTTTTTACGGGGTACCGGCCGTTTAGAAAGCAATGCCAAACTACTGAACGTAAATCTGCCATGGTATCACAACATCAATAAATGCTGGTGTTGACTGCGACGTCCCTTTAAAGGATATGCAACTAACTTACGTATATACGTGTACGTACACACACAATACATATATAAATGCACACACACACACACACACACAGACAGACAGAGAGAGAGAGAGAGAGAGAGAGAGAGAGAGAGAGAGAGAGACAGAGACAGACAGACAGACAGACAGACAGACAGACAGACAGACATATGTGCACTATCCCCAATGCTATCAAGAAGACACAGCTAAAGACATTCGAGAAAACAATACTATTTGAAACGTTCTCCCATAACCTCATTCCCCCGATCTCATCACACACGAAGGTCTCACATCTGTTAGCCAGCGCCCCCTCCCTCAGTCTCGACCCCCTATCAAAATCAAACACACAACAAGGGTTGAAACGGATGGCGTCCCCAGTGAACTTGGTAGATGAGGACAAAACCCTGGGTGCGTCTTGTTTGCCCAGTAACAACAATTATCAACTGTGTCAACAATGCCGCTGTTGGTTTTGCCTTTACAGTAAACCAAGCCCGCGTTTTAATGGTGTAAAATGACTTGGTACACGTCCACAGAGGCAAGTCCTCATTTCTGGGTGTTCGCTTGCTTTCTGTGAACACTTGTTTATGTCTCTGATGGCCGGGTGAAAACACGCGTCTGAAACTCAAATTCCTGAAAACTGTTTAAGAGCTTTCAAGTCTCGCTAGATGTTCACTCGTTCAAGACTTGACCCTCGATGATGTCTGTCTATCCGATCAACCCGTTAATAGTGTGGTCAGTGTTCAGTCCTTTGTCCATTGCTGTCCATAGTTTGTCCATTGCTGTCCATATTTTATCCATTGTTGTCCACAGTTGATGTCTGGCAAACTGATCAACAGCTGGCGTGCTAGCGAAGTTGATAGCGAACTGCGCTGGTAATGCCATGAGCACAGTAGGAAGCAGGGTTCGACGTCTGGACTCGTCACTTGTAAAAGTGAGGGAAGGACTGACCAACTATTCCTTCTTGCTCTCAGGAGACAAAATATGATGGCGCTGTCACATCACAGTCCCATAGCAGGAAACATGCTTTGGGACTAAAGAAGAAATAAGTTACCGATCAACCTTTTAATAGTTTGTCTATTGTTGATGTCTAGCTAGTCACTCAACCCTTTTGTCCATTGTTGATGTCTAGCTAGTCACTCGACCCTTTACTAGTTTGTCTATTGTTGATGTCTAGTTAGTCACTCAGACTTTTAATAGTTTGTCTATTGTTGATGTCTAGTTAGTCACTCAACCTTTTAATAGTTTGTCTATTGTTGATGTCTAGTTAGTCACTCAACCCTTTTGTCCATTGTTGATGTCTAGCTAGTCACTCGACCCTTTAATAGTTTGTCTATTGTTGATGTCTAGTTAGTCACTCAACCTTTTAATAGTTTGTCTATTGTTGATGTCTAGTTAGTCACTCAACCTTTTAATAGTTTGTCTATTGTTGATGTCTAGTTAGTCATTCAACCCTTGAATAGTTTGTCCATTGTCTATGTCTAGCTAGTCACTCAACCCTTTTGTCCATTGTTGATGTCTAGCTAGTCACTCTACCTTTTAATAGTTTGTTTATTGTTGATGTCTAGTTAGTCACTCAACCTTTTAATAGTTTGTCTATTGTTGATGTCTAGTTAGCCACTCAACCCTTTAATAGTTTGTTTATTGTTGATGTCTAGCTAGTCACTCAACCCTTTAATAATTTGTCTCTTGTTGATATCTAGCTAGTCACTCAACCTTTTAATAGTTTGTCTATTGTTGATGTCTAGCTAGTCACTCAACCCTTTAATAGTTTGTCCATTGTTGATATCTAGCTAGTCACTCGACCTTTTAATATTGTGTGTCCATTGTTGATGTCTAGCTAGTCACTCTACCCTTTAATAGTTTGTCCATTGTTGATGTCTAGTTAGTCACTCAACCTTTTAATAGTTTGTCTATTGTTGATGTCTAGCTAGTCACTCGACCCTTTACTAGTTTGTCTATTGTTGATGTCTAGTTAGTCACTCAACCTTTTAATAGTTTGACTATTGTTGATGTCTAGTTAGTCATTCAACCCTTGAATAGTTTGTCCATTGTCTATGTCTAGCTAGTCACTCAACCCTTTTGTCCATTGTTGATGTCTAGCTAGTCACTCTACCTTTTAATAGTTTGTTTATTGTTGATGTCTAGCTAGTCAATCAACCCTTTAATAGTTTGTCTATTGTTGATGTCTAGCTAGTCACTCAACCCTTTAATAGTTTGTCTATTGCTGATGTCTAGTTAGTCACTCAATCCTTTAATAGTTTGTCTATTGTTGATGTCTAGCTAGTCACTCAACCCTTTTGTCCATTGTTGATTTCTAGCTAGTCACTCGACCCTTTAATAGTTTGTCTATTGTTGATGCCTAGCTAGTCACTCAACCCTTTAATAGTTTGTCTATTGTTGATGTCTAGTTAGTCACTCAACCCTTTAATAGTTTGTCTATTGTTGATGTCTAGCTAGTCACTCAACCCTTTGTCCATTGTTGATGTCTAGCTAGTCACTCAACCCTTTAATAGTTTGTCTCTTGTTGATATCTAGCTAGTCACTCAACCTTTTAATAGTTTGTCTATTGTTGATGTCTAGCTAGTCACTCAACCCTTTAATAGTTTGTCTATTGTTGATGTCTAGCTAGTCACTCTACCCTTTAATAGTTTGTCCATTGTTGATATCTAGCTAGTCACTCGACCTTTTAATAGTTTGTCCATTGTTGATGTCTAGCTAGTCACTCTACCCTTTAATAGTTTGTCCACTGTTGATGTCTAGCTAGTCACTCAACCCTTTAATAGTTTGTCCATTGTTGATGTCTAGCTAGTCACTCAACCCTTCAATAGTTTGTCCACTGTTGATGTCTAGCTAGTCACTCAACCCTTCAATAGTTTGTCCATTGTTGATGCCTAGCTAGTCACTCAACCCTTTAATGGTTTGTCCATTGTTGATGTCTAGCTAGCCACTCAACCCTATAATATTTTGTACACTGTTGATATCTAGCTAGCCACTCAACCCTTTTGTCCATTGTTGATGTCTAGCTAGCCACTCAACCTTTTAATAGTTTGTCTATTGTTGATGTCTAGTTAGCCATTCAACCCTTTAATAGTTTGTCCATTGTTGATATCTAACTAGCCACTCAACCCTTTAATAGTTTGTCCATTGTTGATATCTAGCTAGCCACTCAACCCTTTAATAGTTTGTCCATTGTTGTTATCTAGCTAGTCACTAAACCTTTTAATAGTTTATCTATTGTTGATATCTAGATTGATTGATTGATTGATTTAGGAACCGACATCACAGCATTCGGGACATTCCCATAAGCGCTCCGTCCCCATCCTCAGCAGCCAGCGAAGAGTTCCAACACTAATAGTTCCAGTAGCAATCTGATTATATGTCCGTCTCGCCTTTCCTCTGAGTGTCGAGCGTTTGTCTATTGTTGATATCTAGCTAGCCACTCAACCCTTTAATAGTTTGTCCATTGTTGATATCTAGCTAGTCACTCAACCCTTTAATAGTTTGTCCATTGTTGATATCTAGCTAGCCACTCAACCATTTAATAGTTTGTCCATCATTGATGTCTAGCTAGTCACTCAACCATTTAATAGTTTGTCCATTGTTGATATCTAGCTAGCCACTCAACCCTATAACAGTTTGTCCATTGTTGATATCTAGCAAGTCACTCAACCCTATAACAGTTTGTCCATTGTTGATGTCTAGCTAGTCATTCCATCCTTTAATAGTTTGTCCATTGTTGATGTAAGAGTTTGATGTGTAACTTGCCATTGCTCTTGTTAGAGTTTGGACAGTGTCAATGCCTAGCTAACTGATCAACCCTTTAAGAGTGTGTTTATAGGTGATGACTGGCTAACTCATCAAACCTTTATTATTGTTTTCCCTTTGTTGATGGCTAATAAACTTTAAAGAGTTTGTCCATTGTTGATGTCTAGCTAGCAGATAAGCTCTTTAAGAGTTTGTCCATTGTTGATGTCTAGTAAACTGACTAATCCTGTAAGAATTTATCCATTGTTGATGTCTATTAAACTGAACAACCTTGTAAGCAATTGTCTATTGTTGATGTCTAGTAAACTGATCAACCCTGTAAGAGTGTGTCCATTGTTGATGTCTAGTAAACTGACCAACCTTGTAAGTAATTGTCTATTGTTGATGTCTAGTAAACTGATCAACCCTGTAAGAGTGTGTCCATTGTTGATGTCTAGTAAACTGACCAACCTTGTAAGCAATTGTCTATTGTTGATGTCTAGTAAACTGATCAACCATGTAAGAGTGTGTCCATTGTTGATGTCTAGTAAACTGACCAACCTTGTAAGAGTGTGTCCATTGTTGATGTCTAGGTAGCTGATCAACTTTAAGAGTTTGACCAGTGTGTATGTCTAGCTAGCCATCACCCTGTTATCAAATTGTTGTCACAGTCAGGGGTGAAATTGAGGACAATGGTTCAATATCCGGCCACATGCTCCTATGATATGCCCAAAACTATATCTTATGACAAACAAAGAGTCTAGTTCATGACCGATCAACGGCATACCATCCAAAAACTACCAGAAGAGGGGATTAAAGGCAAATTTCTGGCATTTTAAAACCATATTTTCTCGAGGTACAGTTACATTACTTGTTAGGATACTAGGAGAGGTGATGGGCACTACCAAGCAGACTTCATTCCCATCAAAGTGCCATTCTGTGGCAAGGATGCCAGTTCTAACATATTTCGAATGTCACAAGCAACTACTGTCTAAAATACAGATACAATACAAATTGGAATAAGAAATCCTTCTCTTTCAATGAAATGTCCCAACAGAGATTACAACCCGAATAATGAAACTGAAAAAAATGTAAACAAGTCACGTTATTGACTAACTGTTGTATAAGAATACAAGGATATACAACCCACTAAACAGACAGTGAAGCTTATGAAGGTCTGAGCAATACATACAGAACGATTAACAACAGACCAGCAGCTGAATTATGAAATACACAAAAAGCAAATGAGGGATACCGATAAACAAGAGATGCAATTGAAAAATATAGAATAACAACATATAGCTAGGTGAAAGATACAGATACTTATCTGAGATAAGTTGAATAACACCACAAAGGTCAGTTGAAGATGGAGAATAAAGCCTCTGAGACAAGTTAAATAACACCACAGAGGCAAGTGGAAGATACAGAATAACACCATGCAGGCAAGTGACAAATGAATGTCACCACAGAGGTAACCAAAGAATAATGTTCTGGCGGTACTTGCTGCTGTACAGGTGCAACATACATCTAGTGAGTAATGAGTATGATGAGATGGAGATGGAGTATGATGAAATATAATGGTGAAAAATAATGGAAACAAAAGTGATAACAGCAGCAAATTATGTGTGATTACATGGGTTTGACATCTGGACATCTCTTTCACAGACCACAATTCTTTACATCCGCCTACTCAAAGCAGCAAAAACAAACACAACACAGCTGATACAATAATTCGTCTTAATAAAAACAACAGGAAATTACAGATGAAAACCACAAAACAACATCAGGAGCTGGCTATGGAAACAAACATGCTGACATGTTTACACATTGTGGGAGGTGCATTAAATATTTATAGTGTAACATTGGAAACTACACCACAGCCTGCCCTCCTCCCTCTCTGCATGTGTATATACACAGGATGTGGGAGGGGCAATATTTATTTTCAATATAACACAGATTACAATAGATATCAATTCAATCAGGTACCCTCCACAATGAAGGTTGGCTGCAATGGGTCTCCAACACTGGCTGTCTCTCGCCTTCACTGTACATTCTGTTCATTCATATTTTGATGTTATCTTCCCACTTGTATCACTGTCTGCCTCTTGCTCGCTTTCCTTCAACCTTACCCTCCATTATGGCTTTTATAAGTGTCACGTCTTTTTATGTGGCCGAAATATTTCAGTTTGCTCTTTTTTATTTCGTTCATTCAACTCTCTTTTCATTTCAAATTTTTCTACAACTTTTGTATTTGATTGTTTTCGCTTTCATAAAATACAACCTATTCTTCTGTATATCCACATCTCCAGGGCCTCTATTCGACTAAAGCTTCTATATCATATAGTAGTGCTGAACATACGTAACATTTTTTCGGGGGGGCTGCGTGGTCTCGAGGTATGGTGTCCGCCTCGAGTGCTGGAGGTCCCGGGTTCAGGCCCCGGTGAGGACCAGGATTTATTTTTAAAAAAGGAAGAATCCACCGGGACTTCCAGTAATTTCCCCTCGTCTCTGGGTAGTGAGATCGGACGCCCATGTGTATTGTTGCGCACGTAAAATATCCCTTGACAGTTGGAAATCGAAAAAGAGTAGCCTAACGGCGCTGCCCGGGCAAAATTTCGAGTTAAAAATCTACCCAAGTATTTCAGGATCCTCGGCGGTGCTACGGAGTTCGTGCACTGAGCTGAGTTTCTCCAGACTCAGGTTTGAGTTAGGAGGAGAACGGAGCACTTATGGGTTGCACCCGTGTGCCGTGATGTTGATCCATAAACTAAACTAAACTAATACGTAACATTTGACAATTTGAATTTTTAATGCGTGAATATAGACAATAGATACCAGCAGCAGAATATATAAGTAAATGGAACAACAGACTGCTGTGAAACACACACAAACTCGCATCACGAACAGAAACATAACCCCCCCCCCCCCCCCCCACCACCACCACCACCAACCCACCCACCCACCCCACAGAGAGAGAGAGAGAGAGAGAGAGCTGAACAGCAGCTAGATGCATCCTTACAGAGGCATGATGGTATATACTAACTGCACTCACACGAAAAGAACAAATGAACAGTATAAAGCTGACAACTTTGGCTCTCACACTTTTCATCAACAAAATATATACCAAAATAAACACACACACAAGACATTATACAAAAGATTTCACATAGATAATGATATTATTCAGATGGTGACTTATGTAGACATGTTTATAGAGAAATACTGGGGAATAAATGTATGGAGTTAAAAACACCACTTATTGTTCACATACTTCAGGGGGGTTTAATATTAATTCAAGATCGCATTAATACAAGAACCAGTTACTTGATATTTTTTTCCATCTAAATTTTACGGTTTTGTACTTCTCGCCCTGATTAAATTCGTTTTATAACGTAAGTAGACCTGCAAATCACGTTTTATGTAGATGTCTAGACTTGTTCTAGTATGTGTTATTC
>JACEFZ010026239.1:0-22518 GCA_014155875.1 Cepaea nemoralis
GAACCAAACCCGTGGAATCAAACACAAGATATGAACAATTACATACAAATATAGGTATACTGTACAAACCACATATGGAATAAAACATCCAGATGAGCAATCATATACAAATATACGCATATAAACCACATACGGAATCAAACTACGCAGATGAACAATTACATACAAATATTTTATATAAACCATATATGGAATCAAACACAATTTAAATATACTTATGCATTCCCACGGTCAGATGAAAGGTGCAATGATAAGAGAGGCGGGTGGTGGCGCAACGGGTGTACAATGTTTGCATCCCCGGGGACAGGCTGTTTGTGGGAAGGCACACATAGCGGTGTATTTGTAGGGAAAGTGATAAAAACGATTCAGCGTTTCCAAGTAGTTATGGTGCAAACCCACGACAGGAGAAAGACATACCAAAAGTCGTGCTTGCTCCGTGATATCACATTATACACTATTACACCACTGTCTCACAAGCCATACACGGAATCTAATACACGGATGATCAATCCTACACAAACACGTGGACACGCTGTCCCCTCACTAACCACACACAGATGATCAATCTCTCATACACAGTTACATTGTCCCCCCACAAACCACACACGAAATCTATCACACAGATTATCAATCCCACACAAATACACCAACAAGTGGACACCCCCAACCCAACCATTTCCTCACATACAGAGTCCAAAACGACGATGATCAACCCCACAAAATATGTATACAATCACACCGTCTCCTGACAAACCACACACATGATGAATGATGTAAGTATGATAAGTATGTATGCATGATTGTATGTGTGTGTTTATGAACGTGCGTGTTCTTGGGTCTGCCTGCCTATCTGTCTCATAACATGGTAATATGCATTCTTTATGTTTACAACATTCAGTTGGCAATGTGTTTTTTTTTTTTTCTATGTGAACGTAACATGCACAATGATGAACGAAAAGATTAGTGATTAGAAGGGTGGAATGTAAGACGGGCCTGTGCGCCAATGTGTGACCCTTTGAAAATAAAGTTCCTTCGTTCGTTCATTCTCTCTCTCTCTCTCTCTCTCTCTCTCTCTCTCTCTCTCTCTCTCTCTCTCTCTCTCTCTCTCTCTCCCAACCCTACTCTCTTTTTTCCAAACTGACACCCCCCCCCCCCCCCATGAAAATGACGGCCCCGGCGTGTGGCTAGCCGGCCAGCAATGGGGGTCGCCAACAAGTACAACGTTCGATATCGCTGGGGAGACTGAGCATGTGTGGTATATCGCCAGTGCAGTGACATCATTCTCCACCACAGTGAGAATTGTCATGACGTGTCGTTCCTAGGGCTGGCCTGGGCTCGTTGTAATAGCTGATTGTCGTAAACTGGGATGTCATTACGTGAGGCGGGAGATCTCAAGCGGGTGATCTGTGAGTCACGGGTGTGAAGGGACGAGTCGACGTGACTCAGGGTAGCTGTGAGGTCTCGGGGTAGTGAAAGTGTCCGAGTATTTGTGTTCCTTCTTCTGCGTTCCTCTTTCCACGGCAGTGCCTCACATCTAGCTGTGCACCTCAAAGGTCAGTGTGCGGCATGCAGCTGTGTAAGTTTTCTCCTCCAGATTCCACCCAAGGTAATGGGCTCTATCTATCCGTGGGTAGGTTTTCTTTCTGAACAATTTTGCCAGGGCAGCAGACTTACAGCCTACTCTGTGCGATTTCCAACAGCCATAGGATGTTTTACATGCACGACTTGCACACGAGACTTTGTGTTTTCTGTCTTTATTCGATGAGGTGAGGTATCCGATTACACTACCGAAGAGATCAGTGGGCCAGTGCTTCTTAGGAAAACTTTCAGCCGAGAAAGGTACTTTCGGCGTCTGTGACAGACACCGCAACCTCTCGACCATTGCTTCCCTTGTAGAAATACTGTACTGTAAGAAACGATTGTACCAGGTCACGTATTCTAGTATCATCATCATGTACCATGCAGACAAGAGCAGCGATAGTAGCTGATTATCTCACACGACCACCAGTCTCTGATCAGGTCTTCTACCCGTCTCTTCTACGTGCTGATCTCACTGCACAAAGTTCAGTAGTTTGCCATTGATTGCAGAACAAGAAGTCAACGTTTAAGTCCAAACGATCTGTGTGGAATGAACTCACTGCCCCGCCGACAGTGCAGAGGAAGTGTCCGCGCTCTGATTTGTTTGATCAGAATGTCACGTGGTACGCCCACGCCAGTGACTGCCGTGAGATCATCGCCAATGGTGTGTTTGTTGTGTCGATGTGTGTGCTACAGCAATTCCTATTCAAGTTCAGAAGCGGTTTGTAGTGACATCATTGCAACGAGAAAAGGAGTGTTGAAGTGCTACATAGAACCTGTAATTTAGTATGGTTGTAAAACATGGACAATTGTCAGACAATCTGGAAAACATGGCAGTGGAAATGTGGTTTCTGAGGACACTGTAAACAATACCATGGACAGACAGAAAACACCAATGAGCAAGTACTACAAGAGGCAAACTGAAAACCGTAAGCTGATTAGAGAAATTAGAAGTAGACAGTCAAAATATTTTTGGGCACATTATGAGAAGAAATAAACTGCAGAACTTGGTGACAACTGGCAAGATTGAGGATGTGGCCGGGACAATAACATGGACCTGATCCACGACTGGTGATAGTGTGAGATGGCGAAATATGACTGCTCACGCTTATCGGCATGGCACATGATGATGATGGTGATGATGACTAATCACCTATGCCAGTCGTCATGTTAGATCAAGGGGATTCAAACGAATGGTGATAACATTTGTACCTGTCAGTGAAAACGGTAGCGACCTCTCATTTCCTACCCATACCCCCACTCACCTACCAAGGTAAGAAGCAATTTTAAATAAACAAACACACAGAGACCTGAAGACAAACTGAAACAGTGGCAAAAATAAAAATGGAAACACTAGTGTAGCGCCGCTGAATGACCGTGGCTGATGGAATAAACAGGAGTTTGACAAAAATAGTATCTCTGAGTTTTAAATTACCTGATTTCATTTACGACGTGAACGAGGGAGAGAAATATAACGCGTGAACTATTTGAGAATGTGCCTGCATGTGCAAGAAAGGCGCCGATTTCTACAAACGTATTCCGGCAGTCTACCCGGCGTACTCTTCACAAACACAGAAGCTGCTAAACAAATATAGAAGATCACGTGAAGCTTCTCGAGAGGCATCACTTCAATCAGCAGTCCTCGAGTTGTTCACACCAGGCCCCGGTTGGAGGCAACGCAGGTGTGGTTTCTGAGAGTTGTGTTGGTAATACGTACGTTGGATTGCCAGAGTGACTAGGCTAATAAAAGTGGGGCATTATATACACATGAACTCTCCTGATAATGTCATGAGAACAGTCGGGCGTGTGTTTGCTGCCCGAGCTACTCGCCTGCCAACCTGCAGGGACAGATGGGCCACCTATCCCTCCTTGCTCTCTGTCTACACGTGATGGCATCACAGAGCCATAGCAAGACACTGCATTTGGACAATTTGTTTTCATTATTATTAAATACAAGTATAAGAAGGAGACAGATTCGCCACCAAATTGTGACGGCGTCAAGCTCCATAGTTGTGGGTTCAGGCGGTTGATATACCTGGTTAACGAGGATGCCTTTTAAGCTGTGTCTAGTCAGTCATGCGTTGAAGTAAATTTGTTGCTGCAGCGAAGGACTGTTGTCATTTGGAGGTGACATGTTCGAATCCCGGTGGTTAACTATAGCCTTCAAGTGTTATGTTGTCTATTGAGTCTTCTAGTCTCTACTTCTGTTGTTTTTTTTCCCCTACTTCTATAAGCGCCAAACAATACATATGTGGTTATTTATGAACTGCCTTAGTAGCTTCAAGGGTGATGATGATGACGATAGCCATGTATCCTAAACGCCTTAAGGAGTGGAAAGAGATGCCTCACTTATTGTACTGTACTTATGGCAATTGAACACTTACCGGTGCTGCTAACAGAATTCTGGAATGGGTAATAAATAAAAGATGCACGCTCTACAACAGCTGTCACGCAGTATAAAGGTTCACAATCACCACCATCATCATCTGCCATCTCCACACTAAAGCAGAACTGTACAGCGCTTACAACGCCCTCTGACACTATAGTGTGTTTATTTTTGTCTGCCCCAATATAAAATTCCATATCTCAGTAACCAACTGAAGGAAAATGATGAGATTTAGCATATAACCTTATCATTATGTCCACCCAACAAAACAATTTTTGTTCTGGAGATTTTACAGCAGATTTCAAAGTTTGTTTATATGCGGTATATAATTTACGAGTCAGAGATGAAGTTCATAATTGTAAATGTATTACAGCGAAGCCAGACAATCAGCGTTCAATGTTGAATATTTTACGTTTTTCACGGGATTGGCCTTATGCCAAGAACCCAGCGCAATTTAAACTGGGACTGTTCAGAGGTGTCGTCAAACTGTGGGTTATTTCATGAAACCTGATTATTATTATTATTATTATTATTATTATTATTATTATTATTATTATTATTATTATTATTATTAAATCTTAGCACTTATCGCTAACATTGAAATGTTGTGAATATAGGGGTAGCGGGGTAGGGGTATCCCCTATCAAAGGAGAAGTAAGGCGCCTCCTTCCCTCCGCTAGCTTACGGGACACCCTTGGGCAAGGTGGAGTACCCGTTTAGCCCCCCGATCAGGGTTACGTGAAGCCATGGGTGCAGGTGGTGGATGAAGATGGAGAGCAGCCGACAGATAGTTGTAGGTTATGGTCTCCACCTTCACGACGGTAGGCAGAGGATCTCCTTTTTTGAGGAGACAGTGGCTACGGTCACTGACCAGTATGGTCACTGCTGGGAAGGAAAGCAATGGCAAACTACCTTCTTTACACATGCCAAGAAAATCATGTTGTGTTCACTTATCGATAATCAGAGAAACGGCGTAAATGGGTGCTCCATAGGAGCAGCCTCGCCCGGTAGGGATAGTCATGCGCACCAGGTGACTCCAGACCGTCAACAGGCTACTAGGTGCAAAAGATTAATATCATTGAAAGTAGGAACTTGGAATGTTAGAACAATGAATGCAGATGGAAAGTTGGAGGACATCAAAAAAGAAATGGAGAGAGAGAGAAGATTAACATATTAGGAATATCGGAAACGAGATGGAGAGGAGCAGGGATAAGGACAGGAGAGGATTGTAAGATTATTTACTCGGGGGGAGAAGAACAGCAAAGAGGTGTAGCCATTATATTAGATAAGCAAACATCAAATTCTGTCAAAGGATATTGGGCTGTGTCAGACAGAGTTCTATTAGTAAAATTAAACGGAAGACCTTTTAAAATAAATGTAATTCAAGTGTATGCCCCAACAAGTGAAATCAGTGAAGAAAGTATAGAGGAATTTTATAATGACATGGAGTCTGCTTTGAAGAACTGTAAAAAATCAGAAATAAATATCATAATGGGTGATTTCAACGCAAAAATAGGAAAGCAAAGCGATGGATGCAGTGTAGGCAACCATGGTTTGGGAGAGAGAAATGAAAGAGGTTACAGACTTGTAGAATGGGCAAAAGAACAAGAAATGGTTGTAGGAAACACCTGGTTTAAACAACATCCTAGAAGATTATGGACATGGAGGAGTCCAGACAGCAGGATTAAAAACCAGATAGATTACATCCTGATAAGCAAAAGGTTTCGAAATGCATTAACAGTTGTAAAAACTGTTCCAAATGCAGACTGTTACAGTGATCACAGATTAATTACTGGCACATTGAGGGTAAAGTTAAAGAAAGTCAAGTATACAGCAGGAAACCCTAAATATGACTTGTGCAAATTGAAAACTGACAAAGAAATACAAGATAATTTTAACATAGAAGTAAAGAACAAATTTGATTTATTGTCTGATCTAGAGATCCTATTTCAAGATGTAGATGATCAATGGGAAATGCTGAAGAATTCAATCAGTTGTGCAGCAGAAAAAAACTATTCCAAAAGTAAAGAAAGTGGGCCGTAAGACATGGATGACTGAAGAAATTTTACAACTAATGGAAACAAGAAGACAGAACAAAAATAATCCTGCCAAATATGAAGAAATTCACAGAAAAGTCAGAACCTTATGTAAGGAGGCTAAAGAAACATGGCTTGAGAAAAATTGCAGAGAAATTGAAAAACAACACAACAGTAAAAATGCGAAACTAATGCACAAAAGAATTCAGGAGATTACTAATCAAAGAACACGTACATCAGCAGGCTGCCTAAAGACAAAAGATGGAAGAGTCATAATAGAAAAAGATCAGATTTTACATGTATGGTCAGATTACGTGAAAAACCTTTATGACGATAACAGAGACGAACAATATATTGTTCAAAATAACAATGAAGGGCCAGCAATTTTGAAGATGGAGGTTCAGAATGCTCTTAATCATATGAAATCTGGCAAGACCCCCGGTCCAGACAGCGTCACAACAGAAATGATTAATGCTTTAGAAGAATATGGAATAGATAAAGTTACCAGTCTGCTTAATACAATATATGATACTGGAAATATACCTCATGAGTTATGTAATTCTGTATTTATTGCAATCCCAAAGAAATCAGGAGCCTTGGAATGTGATCAACATCGAACAATTAGTATAATGAGTCACATCACGAAGATTTTGCTAAGAATTATCATGCAAAGAGTTAGGAGGAAAATACAACCTGAAATAGGAGAAGAACAATGTGGGTTTGTAGTAGGCAAGGGTACAGTAAATGCTGTGTATATACTGAGAACCGTAATCGAACGTTCTATAGAAGTAAACAAAGATCTACACCTTTGCTTTATTGACTACACAAAGGCTTTTGATAAAGTGAGACATGTCAACATGATAAGGATGCTTGAAGATCTACAAATTGATGGGAAAGACCTTAGACTTGTAAAAAACATATATTGGAAACAACAAGCTGCCATAAGAGTTGATAATGAAGTAAGCCAATATCAGCCTATTAAGAGAGGTGTGAGACAGGGATGTGTAATGTCTCCAGATCTGTTTTCCCTGTACAGTGAAAATATTTTCAGAAATATTGAAAATATGGAAGGAATCAACATTGGGGGACGATGCATCAATAACATTAGATATGCAGATGATACAGTCTTGATTGCAGACAATGAACAGGACCTGCAAAATTTAGTAGATGCGGTTGTTACACACAGTGAACAACAAGGGTTAGAATTAAATTGTAAAAAGACACAGATTATGGTCGTCACTAGGAAGAACGAAATACCACAGTGTAATATACAAGTAAATGGGAATATTCTTCAACAAGTGAATAGGTACAATTATCTCGGAACAGTAATAACATCTGATGGGAGATGCCTTGAAGAGATTAGAACAAGAATCGCCATGGCAAAAGTAGCCTTTAGCAAGATGAAAAACATACTGACCAATAAAAAGATGTCAATTGAAACGAGAAAAAGAGTGTTGAGATGCTACATAGAACCTGTACTTTTATATGGATGTGAAGCTTGGACAATGAGCAGCCAGGCTGAAAAACATCTGATGGCTGTAGAAATGTGGTTTCTGAGGAAAATGCAAAGAATACCATGGACAGCCAGAAAGACCAATGAACAAGTCCTTCAAGAAACAAATGAAGATCGTAAACTGATCAGAGACATTAGACGTAGACAGTCAAAATTTTTTGGGCATGTTATGAGAAGAAATGATTTGGAGAACTTGGTGACAACTGGTAAGATCGAGGGGAACAGACCAAGGGGAAGACCTAGAAACAAGTATCTGGATGGCTTGGCCTTGTGGCATGGTCGAGACAGAAACACGGAACTGATCCACGACTCTGTTGATCGAGTGAGATGGCAGAACATGACCGCCCACGCTTACCGGCATGGCACATGATGGATGGATGGAATATTTTTCAATGGGATTGAATGCGAAATTGTGTATACACTTCAAAGCATCGCTATGAAGCTGTACACATATTTTTGTATAGAAGCTGATCGCAGGAAACTGTTTTATACTATTACAAATTCCGAAAAAAGAACAGTGCACGCATTGGGTTTGATTAAACGGTCATTTCGTCGATGGGTGCAAGAATCTGGAATTAAACCACCACGCAATAACCAAACGGTAGGTAGAAAGGTTATTGTAGACAGCTTTGACAAAGATGTCTTAAGGCGAGCTATTATAACAATGCTTTAAAAAGTCGCTTAAAAGTCAAAGGGTCGACTGCATTGCACCGGGTTCTATCCCATATGGCTCGGTTTCTTTCCACAGCGCGGAAAGCATCGCACACAGCACGAACTCCGCAGCTCTAGCGACGACCCACAGAAGTCTCCGAAAAATTTAACTCGTGAACTGAAGGATGCGGCCGGAATCGAACCCACAACCTTTGGAGCCCGAGTCACAAGGCTTGACCACTTCACCACGGAGACTCTTAAAATTATAAAAATTTTGGATTTTATATCCAGGATTATCCAGCATTATAAAAATTCTGGATGCCAAAGAAACAGGGACTGTAAGAAAACTTAGGGTTTGGTTGAGAAAGAAAAATAATAGAGCTATCCAAAACAATTTTGTGGCAAATTATAAGGACATTATCTTCACTTTTAGAAAGTACAAGGGAGGTAGATATTCTTTGCGCGCAACCGAATTTAGGAGCCATGAGAAGCAGATACCTACGTGAAATAAGGGAAATGCGCAAAGAAAATTATTACATAGTGTATTTGGATGAAATGTGGATCAATGTGCACCACACAAGTGATAAGGAATGGCAATCAATGGATTGATAGATAAAGCGATATCTGCCCAGTAGTATAGGACAACTTTTGGTCATGGCCCATGCTGGTAACCCCATAATGGCTTACAACAGAATGCTGGGCTCGTGTTCGTATCAAAGCATACAGATAATAGGGATTATCATAATAAGATGAATGGTAATGTATTTAGAGATTGGCTCGAGAATACTGTGCTTCCATCCCTAGATAGACCGTAGTGTCCAATTATGGACAATGCATGATCTCAATGTTGTTGCCCAAGAAGACAAAATACCTACAGCATCGAGCACAAAGGGAGCAATAAAGATATGGCTCAGAATGGAAAACATTCCACTTCCAGAAAGGTATTTCTAGCTAGAATTGTTGTCCCTTGTAAAACAGACGCCAAAAAAGCAAGAATTATCAAATCGACAAGTCGATAGAAGAGCATCGTCATGGTTGCTTGAGACTTCCGAAGTACCACTCTCATTTTAACCCTATAGAACTTGTGTGGGCTAAAATTAAAGGACAGGTTTCAGCTGACAATACAACGTTCAAATTGTCTGACGTCAAGATACTGATTCAGTCCGCGCTATTAAATATTGATAAAAGTTACTGGGAAAATGTGAGGACCATGTGTTGAAAGAGGAAGAGGACTATTGGAGAAAGGATGGATTGAATTTTATGCAACCGAGAGCAGTCATCAACCTACTGGAATCGTCCGACACAGATTAAGGCCTGAGCAGATCGCAGACCTTAATCCGTGTGCACGCTTACTGGGACATTTTTTCTCTATAAACAGTTTTTCTATTAAACATTTTCTTCGACTAACATTCTTTTCAATTAACATTTCGTCAATTCTCGTTTCCTCTTCATTGCTTCCATTTTCCCATGCATTTGTTCCTCTCGTCCTGTCATCACCTTCTAATGTAGTCACAGGAGTTCTCCTTGACTGTATGTTGTGTTTGTGAATGTGTTTGTTTGCTGATGAAGACTAACCACTGCAACGTTCTGTATGTGTCGTAACTCTGTTATGTAAAGCTGCACTACTTTGTGTCATTATATATTGTTTAAACTTTCACAGCTTTACCGCAGTTCCACCAAATTTTATGTTTACTGTAAGACTAGTTTGTTAGCGTGAATTCACTACATTTTCCCCAAAACATATATAAACAGAGTGTATGTTTGTTTGTGCGGATTTATGTATTGGATGCGTTCGATAACGGTACATCCGATTGAGATGAAATTTTCTACACGTCTTCCTTTCATTCCTGTGCAACCGACTATAATAATTTCTTAATGTAAAATCTTCTACTTATTTAATAACATTTACTTTTCCATTTTCATTATATAATGTCTATACAGCAGGGGGACTTCACTCTAGAAAAGTAATTTCAAGGGGCATAACTTTTAATAACATTTCTATATACTTTATAGTCATATTGTTGGACTTACTTGCACTATTGTTAAACTCTTTGTCTATAGTTATTTTCAGGCATATGAGTTATAATAAATAATGATATAATCTTTAAGGCACTTTCAAAGTTTTCATAAAAATAATGCATAATGCATAACATTGTAACCCATCTTTTTCTACAGTTTTCATTGAATGGTGTGTGGAAGGACATTCTTTTAAGTTACTGTGCGCCAAGAGCTGGGCGAAACCACGCCGGTCAGATAGATAGACAGATAGTCGGGAACGGAAGCTTATTTGACTACTTATATGAATTAAATGACATGCTCCCCACCAGGGACTGGGTGAAGCCGGGCCGGGACAGACAGACAGACAGATAGACAGACAAACAGATAGTCGGGAACAGGAGAGCTTATATGACTACGTATATGAATTAAATGAGATGCTCCCCACCAGGGACTGAGTGAAGCCGTGCCCGGTCAGACAGACAGACAGACAGATAGACAGACAGACAGATAGTCGGGAACGGGAGAGCTTATATGACTACTTATATGAATTAAATGAGATGCTCCCCACCAGGGACTGGGTGAAGCCGGACCGGGTTAGCCAGACAGACAGACAAACAAGCAGACAGACAGACTGATAGATAGATAGATCCCCTCCAGGGCCTGGGCGAAGCCGGGCCGGGTCAGCTAGTATATATATATATATATATATATATATATATATATATATATATATATATATATATATATATATATATATATATATATATATATATATATACCAGCTGACCCGGCCCGGCTTCGCCCAGTCCCTGGTGGGGAGCATCTCATTTAATTCATATAAGTAGTCATATAAGTTCTCGTTCCCGTTACCGACTGTCTGTCTTTCTGTCTGTCTTTCTGTCTGTCTGTCTGACCCGGCCCGGCATCGCCCACCTCCTGGTGTGGAGTATCTCATTTAATTCATATAAGTAGTCATATAAGCTCCCGTTCCCGTTCCTGACTATCTATCTGTCTGTCTGTCTATCTGTCTGATCCGGCCCGGCTTCGCCCAGCCCCTGATGGCGAGCATCTCATTTAATTCATATAAGTAGTCATATAAGTTCCCGTTCCCGACTGTCTGTCTGTCCGTCCCTCCCTCTCTGTCTGTCTGTCTAATCATTTATTGGTTGCAGTTAGAACAACCTTAGATAAACGAAGACCAACTTACAAAAAGCATTAGAAAGAGCACTTGAAAGATCTTTACATCTTCCCCAACAATTAACTTGGGTAAATGGAGCGGCGGCAGCAGCATCAGCAGAAGAAGGAAAAGGAGGAGTAGGAGCTGGGAGGAGGAAGAGGGAGGTGGAGAAGGGAGGAGTAGGAGGGAGGAAGAGATAGGCGGAGAGAGGAGGAGGAGGGAAGAGGAGGGAGGAGGAAGGAGGAGGAGGAGTAGGGAGGAATAGGAGGGAGGAGGAGGGATTAGGAGGAGGAGAGAGGAGGAGGAGGTAGGAGAAAGGAGGAGAAGGGAGGAGGAGGAGGAGGGAAGAGGAGGGAGGAGGAAGGAGGAGGAGTAGGGAGGAATAGGAGGGAGTGGGAGGGATTAGGAGGAGGAGAGAGGAGGAGGTAGGAGAAGGGAGGAGGAAGGATGAGGAGGCAGGAGGAGCGAGGAGGAGGAGGAGGAGGGTAGGAGGAGGAAGAGGGAGGGGAGGAGGAAGAGGGAGGAGGAAGGCGAAGGAGGAGGAGGGAGAAGGAGGGAGGAGAAGAACGCAGGGGGAGGAGGAGGGAGATGGAGGAGGAGGGAGGAGGAGGAGAGAGGAGGAGGGAGGAGGCAGAGGGAGGAGGTGGAGGGAGTAGGCGGAGGGAGAGGGAGAAGGATGAGGGAGGATAAGGATGAGGGAGGAGAAGGAGGGGAAGGATGAGGAGGGAGGAGAAGGAAGGGGAAGGATGAGGAGGGAGGAGGAGGAAGAGGGAGGAGGAGGGAGGTGGAGAGAGGAGGGGGAGGAGGTAGGAGGAGGAGGGTTTGAGGGGGAGGACGTAGGAGGAGGAGGGAGTAGGAGGAGAGAGGAGGAGAAGGGAGGAGGAAGAGGGAGAAGGAGGAGGGAGAAGGAGGAGGGAGGAGAAGGAGGAGGAGGGAGGAGGAGGAGGGATGTGAAGGGAGGAGGTAGAGGGAGGAGGAGGGAGGAGGAGAGAGGATGAGGAGGGAGGAGGAAAAGGGAGGAGGAGGGATGAGGAGGATGGAGGAGGAGAGGGAGGAGGAGGGAGGAAGAGGGAGGAGAAGGGGGAGGAGGAGGGATGAGGGGGAGGACGTAGAATTAGAAGGAGGGAGGAGGAGGGAGTGGGAGGAGAGAGGAGGAGAAGGGAGGAGGAAGGAAGAGAGAGTGATTAGGAGGAGGGAGGAGGGCGAGGAGGTAGGAGGAAGAGGGAGGAGGAGGAGGAGAGAGGAGGAGGAGGTAGGAGAAGGGAGGAGGAAGGAGGAGGAGGCAGGAGGAGGAGGCAGGAGGAGCGAGGAGGAGGGTAGGAGGAGGAAGAGGGAGGGGAGGAGGAAGAGGGAGGAGGAAGGCGAAGGAGGAGGAGGGAGAAGGAGGGAGGAGAAGAACGCAGGGGGAGGAGGAGGGAGATGGAGGAGGAGGGAGGAGGAGGAGAGAGGAGGAGGGAGGAGGCGGAGGGAGGAGGTGGAGGGAGTAGGCGGAGGGAGGAGGAGGGAGGAGAAAGAGGGAGAAGGATGAGGGAGGAGAAGGATGAGGGAGGAGAAGGAGGGGAAGGATGAGGAGGGAGGAGAAGGAGGGGAAGGATGAGGAGGGAGGAGAAGGAGGGGAAGGATGAGGAGGGAGGAGGAGGAAGAGGGAGGAGGAGGGAGGTGGAGAGAGGAGGGGGAGGAGGTAGGAGGAGGAGGGATGAGGGGGAGGACGTAGGAGGAGGAGGGAGTAGGAGGAGGGAGGAGGCGGAGGGAGGAGGGTGGAGGGAGTAGGCGGAGGGAGGAGGAGGGAGGAGAAAAGAGGGAGAAGGATGAGGGAGGAGAAGGATGAGGGAGGAGAAGGAGGAGGGAGAGGATGAGGAGGGAGGAGAAGGAGGGGAAGGATGAGGAGGGGAGGAGAAGGAGGGGAAGGATGAGGAGGGAGGAGGAGGAAGAGGGGAGGAGGAGGGAGGTGGAGAGAGGAGGGGGAGGAGGTAGGAGGAGGAGGGATGAGGGGGAGGACGTAGGAGGAGGAGGGAGTAGGAGGAGAGAGGAGGAGAAGGGAGGAGGAAGAGGGAGAAGGAGGAGGGAGAAGGAGGAGGGAGGAGAAGGAGGAGGAGGGAGGAGGAGGGAGGAGGAGAGAGGATGAGGAGGGTGGTGGAAAAGGGAGGAGGAGGGATGAGGAGGATGGAGGAGGAGAGGGAGGAGGAGGGAGGAAGAGGGAGGAGAAGGGGGAGGAGGAGGGATGAGGGGGAGGACGTAGAATTAGAAGGAGGGAGGAGGAGGGAGTGGGAGGAGAGAGGAGGAGAAGGGAGGAGGAAGGAAGAGAGAGTGATTAGGAGGAGGGAGGAGGGCGAGGAGGTAGGAGGAAGAGGGAGGAGGAGGAGGAAGGAGGAGGAGGAGAAAGAGGGAGGAGGAGGAGGGAGGGGAAGAGGGTAGGAAGGGGAGAGGAGGAGGAGGATTTAACGCATATGCCTGTAGACAACTGCAGCGAAAAGGTGGGTCTGTCTATCTATCTGACCCGGCGTGGCTTTGCCCAGCTCCTGGCGGGTAGCGTCTCATTAAATTCATACAACAAAAAAAGTAACTTAAAAGAATGTCCTTCCACACACCATCCATTATTTTTAATGAAAACTCTTTCTAATCACCTGCATGACTACAGTAACTTCTTAAGCATAAAAAGATGAGTTACAATGTTATGCATTGTGCATTATTTTTATGAAAACTTTGAAAATGCCTTAAAGATTGTATCATTATTTATTATAACTCATATGCCGGTACATAACTATAGACACAGAGTTTATAAATCTTTGAAAACGATGCAACAATATGACTATAAGTTATACAGAAAAGTTATTCCCCTTGAAATAACTTTTACAGAGTTAAGTCCCCTGAGATATATGAAATTATAATGAAAAATGGAAAATGAAATAATATTGGGTAAGCAGCCGATTTCACACTAAAAAAAATATGACAGTTGGCTGCGCTGGAATGAAAGGAAAACGTGTAGAAAATTTCATCTCAATCGGATGGGCCGTTCGCGAGCGCATAAAGGACATATGGACATACAGACAGACAGACGGAGATCGCCTTTTATATATAAGATAATGGGTTCAGATGGAAAGGAACAGGCACGATGGCATCCGAGGAATACAACATAATCGATTCAGGTAAAGAGAAACAACAGCAAGGTTTAGCACTTATTAAGAGATCAAAATCTATCAAAGGATATCGGACTGTGTTAAAAGGAATATTTCTGGTAAAGTTAAAAAGTAGACCTTTTCCGCATGTTTCTGCA
Source organism: Cepaea nemoralis (assembly GCA_014155875.1). Classification (NCBI taxonomy): domain Eukaryota; kingdom Metazoa; phylum Mollusca; class Gastropoda; order Stylommatophora; family Helicidae; genus Cepaea; species Cepaea nemoralis. The sequence continues at coordinate 14,614 of JACEFZ010026239.1, forward strand.
CCATGTGCTATTGTAAGTAAATGCAACACTTGATCATTCCTAGTTGTAATTCGTAATTGACTGCATGTTAGAAGCTGCTTCACACTTGTCACCATAAGGTCTATATCAATACGCGTCTAGCACCATATGCCCAATTGCCGAGATGATGTAGCGGGGTAGGCACTCGCCTGCCGTATCAGTGATACTGGGTTCAATCTGAAGCACGGTGGTTTCAACTTTCTTTAATGTGACCTGGGCTCCCAGGTCGACCCAGTTTAAAATGTGTACCAGGAAATGACTTGGGAAGTCAAAGCGGCTGGCGAGATACCATTAGAGTGACGTGATGAGAGCGATATGGTGAGAGCGCCTTGATGAGAGCGAGGTGATGAGAGCGCCGTGATTAGAGTGGCGTGATGAGAGCAACATGGTGAGAGCGACGTGATTAGAGCGACATGGTGAGAGCGACGTTATGAGAGCGACGTTATGAGAGCGACGTGATGAGAGCGACGTGATGAGAGCGACATGATGAGAGCGACGTGATGAGAGCGACATGATGAGAGTGACGTGATGAGAGCGACGAGCGACGTAATAAGAGCGACATGATGAGAGCGACATGATGAGAGCGACGCTATGAAAGCGACATAATGAGAGTGACGTTATGAGAGCGACATGATGAGAGCGACGTTATGAGAGCGACATGATGACAGCGACGTGATGAGAGTGACATGGTGAGAGCGACGTGATGAGAGCGACGTGATGACAGCGCCGTGATTAGAGCGACGTGATGAGAGCAACATGGTGAGAGCGACGTGATGAGAGCGACATGATAAGAGCGACGTTATGAGAGCGACGTGATGAGAGCGATATGGTGAGAGAGACGTGATGAGAGTGACATGGTGAGACCGACGTGATGAGAGCGCAGTGATGAGGGTGCGGTTCTGCAACATTACATGCTACATGAAGAGGAAGCGGCACAGAGAGATAGAGAAAGGACACAGTGGTGGTAGCCGAGAAGATGATGGACGTTAGAGATCAGGGGGACAGACCAGGCAGATGCTGCACGGCTTGGCAATGTGCCATGGAAGAGGATTGCTAGTCGAGCTGATCAACAACGCAGAGGTCAGCTGTTTGTGGAACAACGTGATCGCCGGCGCCGCTCGGCATGGCAATTAATAACGATACCAGTTCTTGTAATGTCTTTACATCTTAACTGGCTTTTCATCTTCCCGCCACACCTGCGGTTAGCTTGGCGCGGCAACAGTGGGGCGCAAGGCGCGGTTTTGAGAATCATTTCCCTGGAACAGATGTACTCCCGTGATGAAATGACTGGGCCGATATTAGAACGGTGGATAGTAGGGCAGGCAGATGTGCACCCGGGGAAAATAGTATGGGTTATATTGAGAACCCGCGTGCATGCGTGCGTGCGTGCGTGTGTGTGCGTGCGTACGTGAGTGATAGCTGCGGTTTCTCAACGAAGCTGGATATTTTAGGAAAAGTTAAGAGAAAGGCCGGGAAGGTGTAGATAGACATACAGGACACATACACAGACATATACACATACACAAGGACAGACATACACACACACACAAGGACAGGCAGGCAGGCAGACAAGACAAGACAGACAAGACAAGACAAGACAAGACAAGACAAGACAAGACAGACAGACAGACAGACAGACAGACAGACAGACAGACAGACAGAAAGTTAGCCAGACAAACGAAATCAGACACCCGACAACAAACAAGTAGGATGACCGATCGGTAGGTAGTACAGATCACTAAGTACACAGATAGGTAGATAGGTCATTTGAAGAACAAATGAACGAACGAACGAGCGAACAAACTTTGTTTTCAAAGGGTTAAGTATTGAGCACGCAGGCTCGACTGACAGTCTGCCCCTCTTCTCGATTTCCTCTCATACAATATTTAGAAGATATATAAGATATACATTATTAGAAGACTAGCTGACCCGGCCCGGCTTCGCATCTCATTTAATTCACATTCGGCCCCTGCTCCCGTTCCCGTTCCCAAAAAAAGACGACCCGCTCCGGCTTCGCCCAGCTCCTGGCGGGGAGCTTCTCATTTAATTCATATTCGGCCCCTGCCCCCGTTCCCGTTCCCAAAAAAGACGATCCGGCCCGGCTTCGCCCAGTCCCTGGCGGGGAGCATCTCATTTAATTCATATTCGGCCCCGCTCCCGTTCCCGTTCCCAAAAAATACGACCCGGCCCGGTTTCGCCCAAACCCTGGTGGGGAGCGTCTCATTTAATTCATATTAGTAGTCATGCCTAGGAGGTGTACAGTGTTAGTTTTCTTTACTGTCGCTGTAAGGCCCGGGTGACACACGGACGAGAGGACACACAAGAAAGCATAAAGAGTGAACGCTGTGGCCGCGTAGAGATGTTGACAGCGTCTGCCCAATAAATAAGTGTACTTAGACCCTCGGCCAAGTAGTTAGTTAGTTGCATATACTTTACATAACGTAGTAGTCAACCCCAGTTTGTGATTTCTTGATAAGTTTACGTTCAGTAGTTTAACATTGCTTTCTGAACGACCGGCACTCATACCATTATATGAAAACCAAAACAAAGAGGTCTGCTGCCAAATCGCCAGCAGTTGTGTTTCAGACGCGGATTGTGGAATTGTGAATTATGTCCGTAATCCTTAGCCATAAAGCCGGCAAAACAGGTGTCTTCATTAGCCAAGTTCGTCCTCAACGTGAGCCTCTAACTATGTAATAGGGACAGAATTCGTAGTCAGCCTAGTCTGTTTTCTGATCTCCGCTTCTTTTCTTCGTTTCTATAAGTGTCAGTCAATGCCAAGTCATTTATTTCATATGCTATTTCAATGACCTCATAGTGTTACTTTCTATGTATTACTTATATATTATAAGTATCACTGCTGTCTGTCTATGTATTTCTAGTATATTTCTATGCATCACTGCTAAATAAACTCGAACATGAAGCAGTTTCCAATTACCAAACTGTTCATGGATCAATGCCTTTCCACTTCGTGTAAGAATGAACATGTGAAACAAATCAACCAACTGGTCATCTCATTCTTTTCATAAACTGATATATTTGCATATAATAGTGCGACCGCTAGATACATGTTCGTGATCTCGTAACTCAGTTTCGTATTTTCAGTTCGTTGATAGGGACTGCCGGTCTCCGTGGCTAAGGCCTTATATGGACGCGATTCGTAAGCCCGCTTACCCGCGTTCGAAACACAGCTGCGACCGATTTGACAGCAGACCGCGTTGCGATGGGTTTTAACGTGTTGGTATGGGAGCCGGTCGTTCAGAAAGCAATACCAAACTACTGAACGTAAACTTGCCAAGACATCACCAGCAGCAGTAAAATGCTGGTGCTGACAGCGATGTCCTGTAAATATGATACGCATTTTTTTATAATTTAGTTGCACGTCCTTCATAGGACGTAGCAGTCAACCCCAGCATTTTGGCTGTTCGTGATTTCAGGGCAAGTTTTACGTTCAGTAGTTTGCCATTGCTTTCTGAACGACCGGCACCTATACCTATTCGAAAAAACCAGCACCGCTGTGTTTCGAACCCGGGTATACGGGATTACGAATCGCATCAGTAAACTCTTCGATAGGGACTGATGAAAATGTTGGAAGCTGTGCTTGTCCCTTGTTTGTCGAGTCCCATTTCTGGTGAAACTATTGTTGATCAAAGCTCTAGATCCGTCGCCCCTTGTGTATCGATTGACATCTGGGAGAGGTGACACACAATTACAAGTAGCCAGTTTTAAATGAAAGCAAACAATGCTCTCAACATGGGTGACATACTGGAGGATTGTTCTTCTACTCGTTCCTCTCTTCGTCCTTGTCTTCTACTTCCTCTTACTATTCTTTCTATTCTTTTTCTCCTCCTACTTCTTCTTCTTTTTTTCTATTCTTATTTTCTTTTTATTCTTCCCCTTCCTCCTCCATTTCTTTTTCTACGCTTTTACTTCTTACTATTCTTATTTTCTTCTTATTCTTCTCCGTCCTCTTCTTCTTTTTCTATGCTTCTTCTTTTTTTTTTCTTCTTCCCCTTCTTTTCCTTCTCGTCTGCTTCTTCTGATGCTGCTCCTCGTCATCCTCCTCCTACTCTTCTTCTTCAGCATGGTGGCAGCCAATGTTAATGTTAAACGTGTGGCTATGAGAAACGATTCAGTGTTTCCAAGTAGTTAGGGTGCAAACCCACGACAGGAGAAAGACATCCAAAAGTCGTGCTTGCTCCGTGATATCACATTATACACTATTACACTACTGTCTCACAAGCCATACACGGAATCTAATACACGGATGATCAATCCTACACAAACACGTGGGCACGCTGCCCCCTCACTAACCACACACAGATGATCAATCTCTCATACACAGTCACATTGTCCCCCCACAAACCACCCACGAAATCTATCACACAGATTATCAATCCCACACAAATACACCAACAGGTGGACAGACCCCCCCCCCCCCCCCCCCCCCACCATTTCCTCACACACAGAATCTAACACGACGATGATCAACCCCACAAAATATGTATACAATCACACCGTCTCCTGACAAACCACACACAGATTATCTATCACTCACATGCACACAAATACTAACAAATGGACACACTGTGTCCCCAGAAACCAAACTTGGAACCGCACACACACGGACACATTGTCTCCTCTCTAACCAAACCTAACATCTGACATTCAATTTGTTTACTTTAGCCCACAAACACAACCGTGTCAGCCTTGACCGCGCTGGCAAAGACAGCAAGGGTGTTTCAAAATTATCTCCGCCAATGTAGACGAATACGAAAATAGCGGCCATGTTTGCAGAATTGCACCGCTTTTGGACAGAAAACGTGACTGCGCTCTTTGTGCGGGTTTTTTGTTGACATGGTGTGAAAAGTGGCTTCTCTCCGTGAGTGTAGACAACTTAAGCGGATATGTAACACGCAAGGAGCCACGGCGGTTGAGTGGTTAGTACGCCGGCCTGCCAGGACAGCGGGTCGGTTCAATCCCCAGCACAGACAGCATTACTGTTTCCTACCAGCACATCCGGAAAGATTTGTGGAAAGAGAGATAGAGGAAGACAGCATGAGAAGATTCTTGACAGTCTTGTGTCAGGGCACGGAAGGGGTCAACACACTAATCGATCCATGTCGTCGGAGATCGCAATTTGTGGAGATGCATGATTGCCCTCGCCAGCCGGCAAGGCACTGGATGATGACAAGGACGGCCCTGGGGTCGACTCACCATAATAAGAATGGGTACAAGGCCAATGGAAACAATGTGATCCCGTAGTGGATTTGAATACTGAAGATACAAACAATAGATTGCAGTCTACTGCCTGCCATATGAAGAATGTATATCTTTGCTTTAGCTTATCTTTGTGTGCTTTCTACAGTAGGAACCTCACGAGATGCAGAGAAACAGGTCAGACAAGAAACTGTGTAATCTATGTGGGTGTTTATGTCTTCATTATTCAAATATACAATTGTCAGAGTTTTCATGGAGTTGCCTGGGAAAAGAAGGTGACGAGGAACCGCAATGTGTGCTGAGAGAGACCAAGCCTATTTTGGCATAACCCTAGAGTAGTGACGTAGTTTCTTTAAACCAATAACTATTAGAGGCCAGTTGTCCCAACAGTGGATAAAAGGTGAATCAGAGAGAGAGAGAGAGAGAGAGAGAGAGAGAGAGAGAGAGAGAGAGAGAGAGAGAAGAGAGAGAGAGAGAATACGTCAGTGGGTGGGTTGGTTGGTTAGTCAGTTGGCTGGTATGTTAACTGCATGGTTGGTGAGTCATCTAAAAACCAAGTTTTAACTCTTAAGTTAGATGAACCGTCTCAGGTTGTATGGGCCTTCAAAAAGGTTCGCATTTGTCGGAATGCAGTTGGTGTACAGACTTCTCTCCCGATCGTGTACAGACTTCTCTCCCGACCGTGTACAGACTTCTCTCCCGACCGTGTACCAACACACCATCTCTACGGTGACTGTTGCAGGGATCTCCTGTCCCTCTCCACAGTCAGAAACCTGCAGGGCGCGCACGACCGGTACAGGAACTTCACATCAGCCGGAGACATATTAACATGTGACCAGTTTATGATTTAACCCATAACATATAGGCCGGTTGGTATTGGTCTAAGTTGGTAAATTTTCCTATATAGTTTTTTTTTTTTTACAAAATTGTTAATCGTCACTACGTCTTTTGGCAGACAGAACTGACAGACAAAATTGACTGTTGTAACTCCTTGACACTGTTCGATGAGTATATTATAATCTCTACGTTTCCGGATTCTAATTTGCACGAATTAAAAATGGATCAGAATTGTCACGTTTCATTTTTTACGTTTCTCATCACTCTTTCTGCACAGCTATTGAACAGATATGGGGAGAGAATGTCTTACTCCCCTGTGTATCCCAAACTAGTCTATTTCACCAGCTACTCTGCCAGCTGCTTGTTCTTGACATAATGTTACAATGAAGTTAATCTAATGTGTTGGATACGCCATGTCTTAAGACGAAGGCTTTAATGTGTACGAGGATCTACACTGTACTATTTGCATTGCTCTACGGATGGTTCCTCATATTGAAGATTGGTCCCTGGTACCAATGTCCTGCCTGAAACTGTACTGCTTGTAATGCACATCTGCAACAACAGCAGCAACCACAATAACAGGTTAGGGAAATTCTTTACCGCGACGCGACGACAACTACACAACCGCTAGTGATTTCTAAGTGCTCTCTCTCTCTCTCTCTCTCTCTCTCTCTCTCTCTCTCTCTCTCTCTCACACACACACACACACACACACACATACACAGTGAGAAAGAGGGGGTGGGTAGGGGAAGACAAGGCACAGACTGACTGGCAGAGATACAATGAGCGAGAAACACAGAGAGAAATATACCTAAGAGAGTCAGGAAACCTGACAGGGAAGGATCAGACGGAGACTGAGACTTGAGACCACAGAGAAAGTGAGAGGATGTTGTGAGATACATGACAATACCTGATCTAGAAAACACAACTATATACTGCTCCAAGATAGTATTCAATAACACACAAAAACCCAACAAACAGCACTCTCTCCCTGCAAATCAATGCACCGGCAGTTTCGTATTTTTTTTATTTGTCTTTTTTTAATTTTGTTGCTTTATTTGTTTTCTTGCGTAGGAAATGCTTTCAGAGCTGCTTGTATGTTCACGATTTTATTCCTAATGGATTGCTGCCATGCTGGGGAGTGGGGGTGGGGGAACTTGAAACACTTTTTGTGTGTGCGAGTGTTTTAATGGCAGTGAGCAGAATTTTCTTTTTAAATTGAATCTTGTCTTAGACAGGTTATGTTTGTATTCTCTAACATTTTCTGAATAGTGGTCATATTACTATATGTGTGTGCGCGCGCGTATGCGTATTCCACGGAACTGCTAAAATTCCTGCCCCACCTAGTTGTTACATTAACTACTTCTTCTTCAGCTTTCCGAGCCATTGAGGTTCTTTGCTGCAAATACAATCCGTCTCCATTCGTCTCTCTAACTACTTAACTACTGCTCTACCTAATTGTTATATTAATTAACTCTACTCCACCTAATTCTTATATTAATTAACTCGATACGACCTGGTTGTTATATTAACTTTACTCCACCTAATTGTTATATTAATTAACTCTACTCCACATAATTGTAATATTAATTAACTCTACTCCACATAATTGTAATATTAATTAACTCTACTCCACCTACTTGTTATATTAATTAACTCTACTTCACCTAAATGTTATACTAACTCTACTCCACCTAAGTGTTATATTAATTAACTCCACTCCCACCTAATTCTTATAATAATTAACTCTAAAACCCCACGAAAGGTTAAAATTAAATTTTAAAATTTTTTAAAACTCCACTTTTTAAAAAATTTTTTTAAATTTAATTA
>JACEFZ010026241.1:0-22500 GCA_014155875.1 Cepaea nemoralis
AACCCCCTAAGTTTTTATTTTATTTTTTAAAATTAGTTAAACTATTATACACATAGTTATCTGCTCTTAGAAAAAACATGTCTTTTATTAGAATTATCAACCCTTACATATGACCTAAGTACCCACCCTACCCAAACCGCCCTGGTCCCGAGCTGGATTGGGGGCAATCCAGCGAGGTCAATCCAGAAATTATAATTAGGAGAAGACAAAAAACCCTAACCCTAAACCCTAACCCTAACCCCTAACCCCTAACCCTAACCCCTAACCCTAACCCCTAACCCTAACCCTAACCCCTAATCCCTAACCCTTAACCCCAATCCAGCTGGATTGGGGTCAATCCAGCACCACAATCCAGAAATGATAATCAAATACCAGCTAACCTACTACTGACAGTGACAGGAGCACGGTAGGGCCTGACAGTGACAGGAGCGCGGCAGGACGACGGTGACAGGAGCGCGGTAGGACCTGACAGTGACAGGAGCGCGGTAGGACCTGACAGTGACAGGAGCGCGGTAGGACCTGACAGTGACAGGAGTGCGGTAGGACCTGACAGTGACAGGAGCGCGCTAGGACGACGGTTCGATATCTGGAATGACTGTTCACTACAACAGACTTCCCTCTGTGTATTCATATTTAACTGTTTGCACACCTTTGGCCACATATTTCTTATGTGGCAATTTTACAGCTGAATTGGACTCAATCTTTGTCAAAACCGAACTGAACTCAACTTCTGTACCTTCTTGATAACTAAGGAGTTGTTTTAGTTCTATTTTATAACTTTGTATTTTTCTTTAGGTCGGTTTGTGTTGTCCCGTCCCTGATGAAGATATATTTAATCAAAACGTCTTTTGTTGTGTCCTAGAGTAGTTTAGTTTATTTTATTACTTTATTATTATATATGTTTGATTGTCTTTTGTTTTGGGGGACTTTCCCGCTCTGTTTATGTTCACCTTCATGGAGTCTTTTGTAAGGTCACTGTATCCGTGCTTAGCATGTCTCATCTTTTCGTAAGAGCTGCACATACCTAACTGTATTTCCTACAAGAGACAAATACTGGCCATCTATTACACAGTGCAAACAGACCAACAAACAAACAAACAAACCCGATACCCCTAACACTTGACATACCCTTAGAACGTTCCTGCTACGGGAGTTTGTTGTTGCTGGTTCTTTTATATACAATTGTACGTAGGAAAATGAAACACGCAAAACAATTAACAACTAGCTGGACTTATCGAAAAATAGACAGAAGTCGGTAGAAGGAAAAATATAAAAACACTTTGGCATAATGCCATGGAAAGATATCAGTTTAGCAACATCACCATCACCACAACAACAACAACAACAACAACGACCATAATAATCAGACTATGCAGACCTGAAGAACTGTGTGGAAGTAATCTGATCATGCCACAGCCAGAGCTCGTGATCTCGTCAGTTCTCGTCAGCTCAACATAAGCTGGGCCCACAAAGTTCTCCCATACCGGTGTCACCTTGCTGTTTCTCCCCTGCCGGTGTCACCTTTCTGTGTCTTCCATGTCCTTTCTTCCCCCTGGGCGTTGCTTGGCGATATTTCAAGTCGTATACCTGCACGTTATTGAGACCAATAAAGCTGAGAACACGGAAATATTTGGCCATGTAAAGAGACATGAATGACTGGGAAAGATAACTTTGCAGAGAGGTGTACCGAGAAGTGGAAAAGATAACTTTGCACAGAGGTAATTAGTCTTTGTTCCAATTTCGCGGCAACGGGTCGTCTCCATTATGCTCAGTTCCTGTACCAGTGAATAACACACACAATGCTCCTCACTGCCCCATGTGAAAAGTGGAATATGCAGAAGTCTCGACAAACCAACAGCCCGTATAGGTACACTATGCATAATGCCGCCGCCAGAATGCCACAACAAAAGTCATCCACGAAACATACAGTTCATAGTCGATGGAAGCGGCAGTCACTAGAAATCCAACAGCCACACATTACTGTAAAAGGCAACCCAGTCAGTTCAGCGACAGGCCGACGGCCATCATTCCGAACAGGCAGTTCACGCTGCAATCAACCGCGGACAGATGTAAAAGCATTCCACACGAAATTCGCAGCTCACAGTGTCGCTCCATGCACTCACCCCAGTAGCAGAGAGGTGTACCTAGGAAGTGGAAAGGATAGCTATACAGAGAGTTTACCAAAGAAGTAGAAACGATAACTTTACAGATACGTGTACCAAGGAAGTGGAAAAGATAACTTTACAGAGAAGATAAGAAGTGGAAAAGATACCTTTACAGAGAGGTGTACGTAGGAAGTGGAAAATATAACTATGCAGAGAAGTGTACCTAGGAAGTGGAAAGGATAACTTTACAGAGAGGTGTACCTGGGAAGTGGAAAAGAAAACTTTATAGAGAGGTTTACCTGGAAAGTGGAACAGATAACTTTACAGAGAGGTGTACCTGGGAAGTGGAAAAGATAACTTTACAGAGTGGTGTACCTGGGAAGTGGAAAAGATAACTTTACAGAGAAGTGCACATAAGAAGTGAAAAAGATAACTGTGCAGGAATATATATTCAGGAAGTGGAAAAGATAACTTTACAGAGAGGTGTACATAAGAAATGGAAAAGATAACTTTACAGAGAGGTGACATAAGAAGTGGAAAAGATAACTTTACAGAGAGGTGTACATAAGAAGTGGAAAAGATAGCAATACAGAGAGTGTACCGAGCAAGTGGAAACGATAACTTTATAGAAGAGTGTACATAAAAAGTGGAAAAGATAACTTTGCAGGGATGTGTACCTAGGAAGTGGAAAAGATAACAATACAGAGTGAACCGAGGAACTGGAAGAGAGGAAGACCAAGTAGTAGATGGATTCAAGATGTGACAGACACTTTACACATGGTGGTATCGGAGACGGGGCAACTGGCTTATGGTAGAGAGACACTTTACACATGGTGGTATCGGAGACGGGGCAACTGGCTTATGGTAGAGAGACACTTGACACATGGTGGTATCGGAGACGGGGCAACTGGCTTATGGTAGAGAGACACTTTACACATGGTGGTATCGGAGACGGGGCAACTGGCTTATGGTAGAGAGACACTTGACACATGGTGGTATCGGAGACGGGGCAACTGGCTTATGGTAGAGAGACACTTTACACATGGTGGTATCGGAGACGGGGCAACTGGCTTATGGTAGAGAGACACTTTTACACATGGTGGTATCGGAGACGGGGCAACTGGCTTATGGTAGAGAGACACTTTACACATGGTGGCATCGGAGACGGGGCAACTGGCTTATGGTAGAGAGACACTTTACACATGGTGGCATCGGAGACGGGGCAACTGGCTTATGGTAGAGAGACACTTTACACATGGTGGCATCGGAGACGGGGCAACTGGCTTATGGTAGAGAGACACTTTACACATGGTGGTATCGGAGACGGGGCAACTGGCTTATGGTAGAGAGACACTTGACACATGGTGGTATCGGAGACGGGGCAACTGGCTTATGGTAGAGAGACACTTTACACATGGTGGTATCGGAGACGGGGCAACTGGCTTATGGTAGAGAGACACTTTAACACATGGTGGTATCGGAGACGGGGCAACTGGCTTATGGTAGAGAGACACTTGACACATGGTGGTATCGGAGACGGGGCAACTGGCTTATGGTAGAGAGGACACTTGACACATGGTGGTATCGGAGACGGGGCAACTGGCTTATGGTAGAGAGACACTTTACACATGGTGGTATCGGAGACGGGGCAACTGGCTTATGGTAAGAGAGACACTTTACCACATGGTGGTATCGGAGACGGGGCAACTGGCTTATGGTAGAGAGACACTTTACACATGGTGGCATCGGAGACGGGGCAACTGGCTTATGGTAGGAGAGACACTTTACACATGGTGGCATCGGAGACGGGGCAAACTGGCTTATGGTAGAGAGACACTTTACACATGGTGGCATCGGAGACGGGGCAACTGGCTTATGGTAGAGAGACACTTTACACATGGTAGTATCGGAGACGGGGCAACTGGCTTATGGTAGAGAGACACTTTACACACGGTGGTATCGGAGACGGGGCAACTGGCTTATGGTAGAGAGACACTTTACACACGGTGGTATCGGAGACGGGGCAACTGGCTTATGGTAGAGAGACACTTTACACATGGTAGTATCGGAGACGGGGCAACTGGCTTATGGTAGAGAGACACTTTACACAACGGTGGTATCGGAGACGGGGCAACTGGCTTATGGTAGAGAGACACTTTACACACGGTGGTATCGGAGACGGGGCAACTGGCTTATGGTAGAGAGACACTTTACACACGGTGGTATCGGAGACGGGGCAACTGGCTTATGGTAGAGAGACACTTTACACATGGTGGTATCGGAGACGGGGCAACTGGCTTATGGTAGAGAGACACTTTACACATGGTAGTATCGGAGACCGGGCAACTGGCTTATGGTAGAGAGACACTTTACACATGGTAGTATCGGAGACCGGGCAACTGGCTTATGGTAGAGAGACACTTTACACATGGTGGTATCGGAGACGGGGCAACTGGCTTATGGTAGAGAGACACTTTACACATGGTAGTATCGGAGACCGGGCAACTGGCTTATGGTAGAGAGACACTTTACACATGGTGGTATCGGATGCGGGGCAACTGGCTTATGGTAGAGAGACACTTTACACATGGTGGTATCGGATGCGGGGCAACTGGCTTATGGTAGAGAGACACTTTACACATGGTGGTATCGGATGCGGGGCAACTGGCTTATGGTAGAGAGACACTTTACACATGGTGGTATCGGAGACGGGGCAACTGGCTTATGGTAGAGAGACACTTTACACATGGTGGTATCGGAGGCGGGGCAACTGGCTTATGGTAGAGAGACACTTTACACATGGTAGTATCGGAGACCGGGCAACTGGCTTATGGTAGAGAGACACTTTACACATGGTGGTATCGGAGACGGGGCAACTGGCTTATGGTAGAGAGACACTTTACACATGGTAGTATCGGAGACCGGGCAACTGGCTTATGGTAGAGAGACACTTTACACATGGTGGTATCGGAGACGGGGCAACTGGCTTATGGTAGAGAGACACTTCCACAGCTATTATGGCGGGGGAAAGGGGGGGGGGATTATGCACTGGCAACGTCACTGATGATGATGATGGTGATGATGATGATGATGATGATGATGATGATGATGATGATGATGATGATGATGATGATGATACCTATATGTCTTATATTCTAACCATGCCTACAGTTATGGAAACTGTCTATAGGGGTCTTTTTGAATCTTTAGTTACGAACTTAGCACTTTGCTATATTTTTTTTGTCGACACCACTTTTGTGCATCCTACGATAGCTCCTCGTCTATGTATGACTTCCATATTGTAATTATCACCCTGTGTCCATATTGTAATTATCACCCTGTGTCCATACTGTAATTATCACCCTGTGTCCATACTGTAATTATCACCCTGTGTCCATACTGTAATTATCACCCTGTGTCCATACTGTAATTATCACCCTGTGTCCATATTGTAATTATCACCCTGTGTCCATACTGTAATTATCACCCTGTGTCCATACTGTAATTATCACCCTGTGTCCATATTGTAATTATCACCCTGTGTCCATACTGTAATTATCACCCTGTGTCCATACTGTAATTATCACCCTGTGTCCATACTGTAATTATCACCCTGTGTCCATACTGTAATTATCACCCTGTGTCCATATTGTAATTATCACCCTGTGTCCATACTGTAATTATCACCCTGTGTCCATACTGTAATTATCACCCTGTGTCCATACTGTAATTATCACCCTGTGTCCATATTGTAATTATCACCCTGTGTCCATACTGTAATTATCACCCTGTGTCCATACTGTAATTATCACCCTGTGTCCATACTGTAATTATCACCCTGTGTCCATACTGTAATTATCACCCTGTCTCCATATTGTAATTATCACCCTGTGTCCATATTGTAATTATCACCCTGTGTCCATACTGTAATTATCACCCTGTGTCCATATTGTAATTATCACCCTGTGTCCATACTGTAATTATCACCCTGTGTCCATATCGCAAATATCGGGGCGGTGAACTCGCTTTAAGACTTCCTCATACCGGGTTTGAAATCAGCTGCATGCGATTTGGCAGCAAAGCGCATTACGTTGATTTTCACATTTGTATAACGTCGGCCGCTCAGAAAGCGTTTGCAAAAAAAGCAACGTAAAATTGTCTAGAAAATCTCAAACAAACAAAAATCAATGCTTGGGTTGACGGCGACGCCTGTAACAATGTATAGAGACTCGCAAGACGTGGTTTCAGTTGATAATATCAGTTTATTATTTCTTGATGACAAAGCGTTGATGTTAGACTCCACTCACATTGAAGGCTGGATCTTAACTGCCCTTGCCAACCCAATACGTCACGATTGAGCATCTCGCTCTTTCACTCTCGATGCTCAATCGTGCTGTATCTCTTTCCCGCTAGATTCTAATAATACCCCAATGCTCCTCCCTTACTGTTACACGCCCTGTAAAGGGCACGCAACTAACTGATAGTGCTGGCGTTATTACTATTTTTCTAATCTGTAAACGGTGCTAGACAACGTTTCAAAACGAAGAACATAATGACCTACAGCAGTCGACAATACCATTTATGTGTAGTGATTATTCTGTCCCTCATCTTCAAACGGTGCTAAACAACGTTACAGTATGATGAGCTTAATAGTCGACAATACAAGTAGTGTTTAGTAATTATTCTTTTCCGCATCTTCATGCGCACATGACTACCCCTACCGGGCGAGGCTGCTCCTTTTATGTTACATCAAGAAACATGATTATCTTGGCATCTGTAAAGAAGGTAGTTTGCCATTGCTTTCATTCTAAGAAGTGACCATACTGTCGATTACCGTAGCCATTGTCTCCAAGGAGATATTCTATGCCTACCGTCTTGAAATTGGAGATCATACATAACCTATAACTATTCGTCGGCTGCTCTTCAACTTCATCCACTACCTTTTCACGTGACCCTGATCGGGGTTGAGAGATAAACTGGTAATATCATGGATAGATTGGAATAACAAATGATCAAGTCCTTCAAGAAGCAATCGAAAACCATAAACTGATTACAGAAGTTAGACGCCGGCAGTCAACATTGTTTGGGCACGTTATGAGAAGATTTAAAATAAAGAACTTGGTGACAATTGGCAAAATTGAGGGGAAAATAACAAGAGGAAAGCAGATAAATAAATATATGGATGGATTTACTATATGGCATAGTTAAGACAAGAAGACAGAGCTGATCCACAATCGTGGTGATCGTGTCAGATGGCGAAGCATAACCGCCCACGCATATTGGCATGACACATGCTGATGATGATGACGATTAACGAGAAACATAATAACCCCAAAAATCGAGAATAGGGCCTACTGGTTATATGTAGTGATTATTCTAGCCCTCATGTTCAAACGATGATTGTGAACACTAGAAAACCAGGAACTTAATGACTTAAACAATCGACAAAGACCTGAGAAAAAACAGACAGCTCATCGGGCTGGCTTGTTACATTCGGGGCGTTTACTGCTTTTACACACAATAACAGGATGGCACGGCGAGGTTGACAGTTGGAGAGACAGGGTCAGGATGTGTCTCTATAGGCATTGGGAAGGATAGCGAGAGAGAGAGAGAGGGGGGGGGGAACAGGGAGAGAGAAATGGAGATAAAGCGAGAGATAGAGAGAGAAAGCGAGAGAGACAGAGGGAGAGAGAGAGAGAGGAGAGAGAGAGAGAGAGAGAGAGAGAGAGAGAGAGAGACAGACAGACAGACAGACAGACAGACAGAGTACATAAACACCCTCTAGGGCGCATTGACGCACACGCTAGTCTGAGGGGTCAGTAGTTCTGGGTTCGAATTCGCATTGAAGCAGATTTTTTTTAATGTACAAGGTATCTCGCCCATCTCACTGGCGAAGGGGTTAACGACTTTTTTCCGTAATCCCGTATATCCACGTGAGGAACACAGCTGCGCGAGATTCGGCAGCGGATCGCGTCGCATTGGTTACTTACGGGGTATGTAAGCCGGTCGTTCAGAAAGCAATGGCAAGAACATCAAGAGCAGCTGAAAAATGCTGGAGTTTTCTGCAACGTCCTGTAAGGGATATGCAACTTTAAAAAAAAAAGAAATATAGTATCCCAGGTCGACCCAGGACATAGCTGGGAAGTAAAGGCGGTGTGGGTTATCACCCTTCGAGTGTCGATTGGTACAGGAAAATACGAGGCGACCACCATATGTCCATTACGCCATAAGAAAGGACGTGTAAGAGGGACCTGGACTTGAACTATGTGCCCTGTGCGGCGGAAGGCAAGACATATAACGGGCTCTTTACTGTTACTGTACTGACAGCAAAGTTAGCAGCTGGAAACATTTCAGTAGGATGTGTCTGTATAGCTAGAGAAAAGGGGGTATAGACAGACAGGCAGGCAGACCGACTGACTGACCGATCGTTCGATCGATCAATCGACGGACGGACGGGCGGTGTACGGAGAAAGATAGAGGCAGAGAGAGCGAACGAGTGATATATATATATATAGACGAAGGAAGACAGACAGACAGACAGACAGACAGACAGACAGACAGAGAGGAGGGATAGAAAAAGCGAGATATATATATAGAAAAAGAGAACGAACGAACAAACTTTATTTTCAAAGGGTTAAGAATTGGGCACGCAGGCCCGTCTAACATTCTGCCCGTCTATCACTCTCTTTCATACATTATTTCATTCACACATCATTCAAGGCTAACAAAGAACAGTAACAATATAAAAGATATGCATTATAAAGGCATGGGCAAAATGCAAACATCAAAACTACACGACACAGTAATATTAGATAATGGTCTGACACTTGTTATTAGCCATGTGGAATATACTGGCCTACAAAAAGGTGATTGGCTGTTATACTAGGGTTTTGTTATTATTATTATTATCTCAATTATTAAGAGGGAAGGTAATCCGTATTGAGATAGTGTTCGAATAATTTGCGATTATATGAATAGGGATTGGTGATGTCTTTGATTTCTTGTGGAAGATTGTTCCACAGCTGAGATGCAGAGTACGTTAAGCTTGTTTTGTATAAGTCAATCCTAGGCTTCGGAATGTGTAGTATATTTAAACATTTACTGTGTCTAGCATTATATTTAAACAAAGGCCAAAGGTAGTTTGGGGCATTCCGATGCAGGACTTTGTGAATAAGTTTAGCTTTATTGAAAAGCAGGCGTTTGCGGAATGGTAGTAACTGAAGGTGTTTATACGGGCTAGGATTGTCAGATAAATGTTTGCTGTAAATTAGGCTCATGGCCCGTTTCTGGAGTGAGTAAAGTCGCTTGGTGTTTGAATTAGAACAAACGTCCCAGATTGTAGAGCAGTAGTCAAAGTGTGTCTGTATATAAGAAGTATAGAATAGTTTCCTTGTGTCCTCATCAAGGAAATTTTTAATCTTGGCGAGTTGATAGACTTTTTTCGCTGTTTGTTTAATGAGCGCTTGAACATGGGAATTAAAGGTTAGGTTTCTATCAATGATTAGGCCTAATGTTTTGTGCTCAATTACACTTTCTACTGGCATGTTATCGATGTGAAGTTGAAGTGATGTGTGTGGGCTTAGAGTTTGAAGTCTTTGTCTGGTAGTTAATAACATTGCTTTTGTTTTAGTGATGTTAATTTGCATACGGTTTGAATAGCTCCACTTAACTACATTATTTAATTCTTGTTGTAAAGACGACTCCAGTAAAATACAGTTTTCAGCGTTTGTGTACACCGTACAGTCATCTGCAAATAGATCGCAGGACGACGAAAGATGCAAAGGTAGATCGTTAATATATATGGCAAATAATAGAGGGCCAAGAATAGAGCCTTGCGGTACTCCAATATTGAAGGTAGTGGTTTGAGACAGAGATTTATTGTGTGATACTACTTGCTTTCTGTTTGATAGAAAAGATGATATTAGAGTGACTACATTAAGGCCAATTTTCATTGTCTCGAGTTTTTAATTAAAATAACATGGTCTATTATATCAAATGCTTTCTTGAAATCAATAAACACAGTTCCACATAGACTGTTGTTGTTTATATTCTGGTGCCAATTTTCTATCATGTTTGTTAGGGCCGTATGGCAAGAATAATTTGGTCGAAATCCTTATTGGCTGTCAACAATAAGCTTGTTGCGAACTAGATACTGTAATGTTACTTTATGGATGTGTTTTTCTAGTGGCTTAGATAGTGATGATAGTAAGGAAATAGAGTGAGGGGAAGAGAGAAAGAGCGAGAGATAGATAGATTGAGAGTGAAATAGAAAGAAATAAAGAGAAAGAACGAGAGAAACAGAAAGAGAGAGAGAGAGAGAGAGAGAGAGAGAGAGAGAGAGAGAGAGAGGACAGACAGACAGACAGACAGACAGACAGACAGACAGACAGACAGACAGACAGACAGACAGACAGACAGATGAATAGATAGAGAACAAGACAAATATATGTTCTGCACGTACAACTCTCACAGTGTTAAGGGGCAGTATGTTTTTTTTGTTTGCATATCCTTTACAGGACATCGCTGTCAACAGCAGCATCTTTCAGCTGTCTGTTGATTTCTTGGCAAGATTACGCTCAGTAGTTTGCCATATGGGCAGTATGGACCACCAAAATTAAAGACTCTCTAAGCCGCCCATGCCGGACCAATGATCTCCTGGTATCTAACATAGACACGAACATACGCCACAGTTGTAGATTTGTGTTCGGCTTCCTCTCCCGCATCCTGTACCACAGCCAGGCCTCGACCCAGGGAGTCTGTGCAGGTGTGATGTACTCAGGTGATGCGGTGTTCCCGCTATAAATACACCTGATCAGTCTGCTGAGTATTACCCTTGTTCTTTGACAGCTTGTGGCCGTCTGTTTTGTGTCATGAGAACTGTTTGAAATCAGGTGGCGCGAAGTGGCTTAGGAGGTTGTGACGTCCGCTTCAGTGTCGTAAAGACCTGGTTGAATTCATGGTGTGGATTGTTCATAATTTTGATATACGTCTGTCTGTCTGTCTGTCTATCTGTCTATCTATCTGTCTGTCTGTCTGTCTGTCTGTCTGTCTGTCTGTCTGTCTCTCTGGGGTGGAGGATAGTGTGTGGTGTGGGGGATGTGTGTGATGGGTGTGGGGAATGTGCGTATGGGTGGGGTATATGTGTGGGTGAGCAGGGGATTGTGGTGGTTGGGGGAAGTGTGTGGGTGGGAGATGTGTGTGTGTGGGTGGGGTGTGTGAGTGGCTTAGGGATGTGTAGGTGGGTGAGGGAGTTGTATGTGTCGGGGTGGGATGTGTGAGTGGGTGGAGGATGTGTGTGGGGGTAGGGGTATTGTGATCGAGAGATGTTTGGTTGGGGTGGGTGGGTGGGGGTGTGTGGGTGCGTAGTGGAGGATGTATGGTGAGTGAGTGTGTGTTGGTGGACGGGTAGGGAATGCGTGTGTGGGTGGGGAGAGGTGTGTGGTGTGTTGGTTGGTGATATTGTGTGGGTGAGGTATGTGTGTGTGTGGTGGGGGATTTTTGTGGTGTGTGAGTGGGGGTATGTGGGGTGGATGGGTAAGGGTATCTGTGTGGGTGTGGGTGGGAATATTGTGTGGTATCTGGGTGGGGGATATGTGTGTGGTGTGTAAGTGGGGATGTGTTGGTGAGGGATATGTGTGTGTGTGGTGCGTGGGTTGGGAATAGTGCGTGGTAGGAGGGTGTATGTGATGTGCGGGTGGGGGATTGTGTGGTGGGGGATTAGGTTAAGGCATGTGTGGGTGGGTGGAAGTTGTATGTGTGGGTGGTGGGGTGTGTGTGAGTGGATTAGGGATGTATGGGTGGTTAGGGAGATGTGTGTGTGTGTGTGGGGGGGGGGGGGGGTAGGGACATGTCAGTTGGTGGGGATGTGTGTGTATGGTTTGGGGATGTGTGAGTGGATGTGCGATGTGTGGGTTGGTGGGGGATTGTGTGTGTGGGTGGGGAATATGTTGTCGATGGAGATGTGGCTGGAGGAAGGGTGGTTTGAGGTGTGGGTGGGGAGAGGATGTGTGGGGTAGGATGTGGATGGGCGTGGGATGTGTGGGTTGGTGGGGGAATGTTTGTGGGTGGCGAGTGTGTTTTGGTTGGGGGATCAGGTGAGGGCAGTGTGTGTGAGTGGGGGATGTGCGGGAGGGGGATGGGTCGGTTGGTGGGGTATGTATGTGTCCCTTGGTGTGCGTGTGTGTGGGTAGGTGGGGGTGTGTATGTGTCCCTTGGTGTGCGTGTGTGTGGGTAGGTGGGGTGTGTGTATGTGAGTGGGGTGATGTATGGATAGGTGGGAGATGGGCTTCATAACATGGTAATTTGTCTTGTTTATGTTTACAACATTCATTTCACAATGTTTATTTTTCTTCCTATGTAAATGTATAATGCTCTTGATGAACGAAAGACGAGTGATTGGAAGGGCCGAATGTAAGACGGGCCTGCGCGCCCAATTTGTGACCCTAATAAAGTTTATTTGATTTGATTTGATTTGATTTGATTTGTCTGTCTGTCTGTCTGTCTGTCTGTCTGTCTGTCTGTCTGTCTGTCTGGACAACTTACTCACACCAAGAGAAACGTTTAAACAGCTTTCATATGCGGTGTCTGCGAAGAATTCTTGGTATTAAGTGGCAAGACAAAATCACAAATACTGAAGTATTGGAAAGATCAGGTTGTGTGACGGTTTATTCCATGCTCAGTCTTCGTATACTTAGATGGCTAGCACATCTTAGGAGGATGGATGATGGTAGAATACCAAAGGGATCTTTTTTGGTGAATTACAAATGGGTAAGAGATCTCAGGGTTGGCCTCTACTACGATACAAAGATGTGTGTAAGCGGGACATGATTGATACAGGCATTGATAATGCACATTGGGAGCAAGACGCCGCTGAACGTGTTGCATGGAGGACAAAAATCAGAAATGGAATAAAGACAAAGGAAAAAATTATTGCAGATAAGTCACACACTGAGCGTATGAGACGTAAGATTGTGCATGATGGTGGAAATGACCACGTGTTCACATGCACCCACTGTGAACGAACATTTACAGCGCGAATTGGCCTTACCAGTCACATTCGCTACCGCCATGGGGAAAAAGTTATTATGCCTTTTTGAAGCACAGACTATTGTCTGTCAAGACGGCAAGGTGCCAATGAATTTGTGGGAGGAGACTGATCACTTGCTGAGATATTAGTCTCATCTCATCTCATCATGTTCCTCTTGTACCTTGCGGTGTCGAGGTGAAGTATAAATTTCGTGAGAGTGCCCGGTTATGGGCTTCGTATATCGACATTCCCATGGATTCTGTTATTCCCTCCGTCCAACGTTTACGTGGTCGGCCTCTTCCTCTGTTTCCATCTGGTCTGTACATCATTGCTTGTTGTGGCATGCTGTTGACTGGTAGCCTACTTGCATGGCCAAACCATTTGACTTGCTGCTTTCTAATAAAATCTAGAGCAGCTTTAACCCCCACTTTAGTCCTGATTTCTTCATTTCTGATCTTATCTCTTCTTGATACGTTGAGTATTCTTCTCAGGAACCTCATTTCTGTTGTTGTGATTTTTCTTTTCTCTTTTTCTGTCATTGTCCAGGTTTGGCATTGGTAGCACAGAGTTGGTAGGAAGATTGTGTTGTAAAGTGCTTTCTTAGTAGTTATTGATACATGTTTGTTCTTTAGTATTGGTGCCATTTGTCCAATGAGTTGATTTGCCTTATTGCACCTATTTTCGATCTCGTCTTCTGATCTGCCATTTGATGATATTATACTTCCTAGGTACTTGAAGCTCTTTACTTGTTTCAAGGGATGTTCGTTTAGGTGAATTGTTGCTGTTTGTTCGTCTTTAGTTATAGTCATTACCTCTGTTTTGCTTGTGCTAATTTTCATGTTATGTTCCCTACACATTTCGTTTAGACTATTCATGTGGTCTTGTAATTCAGCTTCTGATTTTGCTATTAGTGCTTGGTCGTCCGCAAACAGGAGTTCTCTAATGGTTAGATTTGCAGATGGTTCTTCTTCTGTGTTCTCGTCATGCGGTATTCTTGCTGTCTCTGCTTGGCTGGTTTCTTTACATATGTTGTCTATATATGTTATGAACAAGAGAGGGGACAGGACACAACCTTGTCGTACTCCAGATCTTATGGTGAAGGGTTCTGAGTGTCCTCCAGTTGCTCTCACTATGCATTCACTGTTGTTGTATAAACTTCTACATAGGTTTGTTAGATGTGTACTCACTCCATATTGTTTAAGGATTTCCCACAGCTTGTTTCTATCTACCCTATCAAATGCCTTTTCTTGGTCAACAAAGGCTAAGTAGAGTGTTTCATTGAATTCAATTGATTTTTCTATAAGTTGTCTAAGAGCAAAAATGGCGTCTGTGCATCCTTTGTTTTTTATAAATCCAAGCTGCGTTTCGCTTAGCTGGGGTTCTAAAGTAGTTCGTAATCTTTTTTCAAGAATTTTGCAAAATATTTTCCCAGTATGACTCAACAGTGAAATGCCTCTGTATTGTGTGCAATCTCTTTTGCTGCCTTTGTTTTTCCAAATTGGGATAATTATGGCGTTTCCCCAGTCTCGTGGTGTCTGTTGTTCTACCCAAACATGGTTGAATAGTCTACGTAGCCAAGCTGTTCCTACTTCCCTTGCTGCTTTAATTAGTTCATTTGGTATTTCATCCTGTCCTGGTGATTTGTTCAATGGGGCTAATCTGATGGCTTCTATAATTTCTTCTTTTAGTATGTCTGGTTCTAGTTCCTCGGTGACATCTGTGTAGGTCTCTTGAATTCCTGTGACATCTGATGGGATGTTGAGAAGTTGTTCGAAATACTGCTTCCATCTTATTAAGATCTGTTTTTTTTCACATATTGGTTATATCCTGAGATATTAGTGTGTAATGAAAATGATCCTTTGTTATAAGTAAACCAACCCGAACTAAGTGAAATATGAATGTCCGCTTACTTCAGTTACAAACTGACATTACTGCCGTTGGAGTGTGAAATTTGAGGTCTTCACATATTCTAAGCCACAATTTACGAGGTGCCGTTGGAGTGTGGAATTTGAGGTCTTCACATATTCTAAGCCACTATTTACGAGGTGCCGTTGGAGTGTGAAATTTGAGGTCTTCACATATTCTAAACTGCGATATACGAGGTGCCAGTGGAGTGTGAAATTTGAGGTCTTCATGTATTCTAAGCCACAATTTACGAGGTGCCGTTGGAGTGTGAAATTTGAGGTCTTCACATAATTTAAGCCACGATTTACGAGGTGCGGTGGCCAGTTCCCATGCTCGTCACATTTTCTTCCAGAAATTTCCCAGACAGTTCTGAAAATTGTCCGAGACAAATTCCTCTTCTTCATCCGTTCATTGGCGTAATTGCGTGGCATCCTAATTTCTGTGGTGAGCCTCCTGGCTAGTTGCCTCCGTCTTCAGAACCTTCCATTTACGTGAGCAGACTGTCGTCTTACTCGAGTTTAGATGTGTAAGCACGCACACACGTGTCTGCGCATGCATGTATGTGAATACACATCCAGAGCGTTTTTGGTTATTTTTCGGCGCCAGTGACTCGCCGCCGCTCCTTCTCCTGTTAGTTAAAACAATTCCGCTGCGTGAAGGCCAGGAGATGGACTTATGCTGCAGAGGTGATGAATACACGAGCCATGTAATATTTATGCAAAGCTGGGCGCTCACCCCAACTCTGCGCCTCCGGCTACATAACAGCAACATTTGTAACCGACAGAGAACAATGTTTATGCAGTTGGGTCGACTCATTGTTACTTAAACTCCTTTGGTTGAATGCAAGCGGTACATTAATCACCTCTACATACTCCCAGCTACTTTAACCCTCGGCCCATCCAGTGTTTACATTAACCACCTCTATGCCGCTTTCTACTTTAACTGCTGCCACACGGGTTTACTATTTCACCACCTTCAAACACCACAGCGTGTATTACTTTACAGTTACAACTGCTTCGCTTCTTCTTGATTACCCTTTATACGCCACTGGGGCATATCCCTCAAACAACCCACTCCAAACCCTCCTATCCCTAGCTATCCCATGCAGCTTTG
Source organism: Cepaea nemoralis (assembly GCA_014155875.1). Taxonomy (NCBI): domain Eukaryota; kingdom Metazoa; phylum Mollusca; class Gastropoda; order Stylommatophora; family Helicidae; genus Cepaea; species Cepaea nemoralis. The sequence continues at coordinate 16,150 of JACEFZ010026241.1, forward strand.
TTCATATCCTCCCCGTATTATTCTTTTCAGATTCTACTTCTCCTCGTCGTGTGTTTTTAGATCTGCCTCTGTATCTTCGTTCAGAAAGCAATAACAAAACTATAGAACATAAACTTGCCAAAAGATTACAACAGCCAAAAATGCTGGTGTTGTCGCGACGTCCTCTTGAGCAGTGGTTCTCAACCTTTTTTGACCCATGTCCCCCCCCCCCCCCCCTTTACCATATGTTCAGAACGTCATTCCCCCTCCCCCCTTTCGAATTTCCTCCCTATAAAACCCCCACCATTACACAGTATACATAAAAATGGAAGCTAAATTTAATAACACATACTAGAACAAGTCTAAACATCTACATAAAACGTGATTTGCGGGTCTACTTACGTTATAAAACGAATTTCATTAAGGCGAGAAGTACAGAACCGTAAAATTTAGAGGGAAAAACAATATCAAGTAACTGGTTCTTGTATTAATCCGATCTTGAAATAATCTTAACCCCCCCCCCCCCCCTGGAAACCCTAAAATTCACCCCTGGAGGGAGGGGGGGGGAATTCTCCACCGGTTGAGAACCACTGGTCTAAAGGGTATGCAACTAACTCTGTATCTTCTGCCCTGTGGATTCCAGACAGAGGCAATTCTAGTTAACTTTTCTCAGTGTATGGCCACGCCGGCGTCAGCATCTTTCTTTCACCTCTTGGTTCTCTTCGATTTGTTTAGTTCTTTCCATGAGCTCCAAGTTTGTGATTCTGTCATACTAATTTATTCTCTCTATTTTGCGCAGGCACCAATTAATAAGCTGGCTCTGTTTGTAATCCCGCATACCGCGTTCGAAATACAGCTGCGGGCGATTTGGCAGCAGACACCTTGCGTTGGTTTTTTTTATAAAATAGTATGGGTACTGGTCGTTCAGAAAGCAATGGCAAACTACTGAACGTAAACTTGCCAAGAGATCAAAACAGCCAAAAATGCTGGGGTTGACTGCTGCGTCCTGTAAAGGGTATGCAACTAACTTTATTTAACCAATTAGTAAATGTGTGTAGTTTATTTGTAGTCTGTTTCGTTATTTTCCGTGTTTCTGACACATACAACGTCATATCAGCCAATCAATATAGTGCCCTCTGCACAGCTTAGATTAGCTATAACGGACCTCCAACGCTTATTGTTTCTGCATCTGACTCTACGCTCGGGCAGAGTGTTGTTTGTCCATCTCTGCCTTTAACTGTTCCCTCAGATTGGGTTCGCCTTACAAGAGTGATTATAATGTTTACAGATGGCATCTGTGGCCTAGGGTTTAATGAACACAGTTTCACAATTCCCTGACATACCGGGTCGATGATTCTAGATCTGCCACAGGCCATTTGAGAGCAGTTCGTTTAGCGTTGATTTCTTCTTCTTCTTCTTCTTCTTCTTCTTCTTCTTCTTCTTCTTCTTCTTCTTCTTCTTCTTCTTCTGCGTTCACCCGGAGTTTTTTTTTTCCAGACGTGATTGCGGTGTATCTCGCTATGCACCCTTGGACCGAAACCCTTAGGCCAACACACCCGACTTTAGCGTGCATTTCTTTACCAGGTTAGCATTCCTGGGGGACTCTCACTGTTGTGGTGCCGACTACACCCTAGCTGGTAAAGTTAGAACTGTCGAAGACTTCACGGTCAGCCCTAAAAGGAAGGCAGGGGCAGTCCATAGCATTTTCCACCATCCAAGGAGACTTCCATAATTGCAGAGCCGATACATAGCGCCCTGGTGCTGGGCTCACTCAAGGACTCGCCACGTCCTGCTCATGGCTGCTTTTATTCCTCGCTTCCATGTATTGGACATTTCGTTTGCTATAGGCCGCTCCCGCGCAAATCAGGAATGGTCAGTCTGTAGACGATTTCCACTCAGCTAGCTTTCGGTTCGGACGCGTACGGATGCTGTGCGTGGAAAACTAGATCGTCAGAGCTGTTCCGGCCGGAAAACTAGATAGTCAGAGCTGTTCCGGCCGGAAAACAAAGTAGTCAGAGCTGTTCCGGGCACGAAGGACATTTCACTCTGACATTTTTGCGTTGTGCCTGATTTATTTGCACCCTTAGGCCAGCACATCCGACTTCAGCGGGCGTTTTTACGGGTTTGCCTTCCCGGGGTTTCGAGGGACATTAGACTCTTACTGTTGTGGTGTCGACCACTATCTCAGCTGGTCAAGGTAGAACTGGTCAAAGACATCACGGTCAACCCTCAAGGGAAGGCAGGGGCAGACCATGGGCATTCCCCGCTATCCAAGGGGGCTTCCATAATTGCAGAGCCGGCACATAGTGCTCTGAGACTGGGCTCACCCGAGGAATCACCACGTCCTGCTCATGGCTGCTTTAATTCCTCACTTCCGTGTATTGGACGTTTCGTTCGCCACCGGCCGCTCCCCACACAAACCGGGGACGGTCAGTCTGCGGTCGACAGCCGCTTAGCAAGCTTTCGCTTCGGACTTCCACGTAATGGATTCGCTAGCCAAGCGTTCCATTTAGTGTTAATGAGACGTTTTTCACCTTAATTTGCAGACGACATCCAATCAGCAAGCTTTCACTTCGGACTACCACGTAATGGATTCGCTAGTCAAGCGTTCCATTTCGTGTTAATGATACGTTTTTCCACCTTTGACTACCCTCACTCAGTGAGCTCCTGTGCAGACTTGCATCGTAACCACTTCGTGCGATTGGAACGCTTTTCCACCTTAAGTAACATTAACGAGGTAGGCTACATGTGCTGCCGGCTCAGCACCTTACCTCCATGCATCAGAGAGCGAGTAACGACCAGGCCCTCTCATCAGGGGATCTCTCATACCCCCCACCTGAGAGCCTTCGAACAAGTATCTGAACTAAGCATGTAGCTTGCTCAGCATCTCACCTCCATTTTTCATAAGGTGAGTATCGGCCCGGCTCTCACATCTGAGGGTTAATGGCTTCGAGGTGTTCAGCCATATCCCTCAGCTGAGAGCCTTAGAGTATGTGTTCGGACCAAGAATTACTGGCTTCATGCGCCTGATTTGAACATTTGACTGCTATCCTCAGTCTACCTGCAGATCAGCAGGTTGTGTCTTTCTTGGTCTGGTCCCTAAGCCAAGTCCTGTTCGACACGTAGTTGTGCTTCTGTCGGCATAGCTCTTGGGGTCGTGTGGGATACACAAGCCCCTCTACCGCGGCACGGTGGAGACACATCAGAGAGGGCGTTGATTTCCATTGTTAGAGAATGTGGGTTGTCCTCTTCTGATGCGCGAAGCTAGTTCTCTTTGGGAGTTAACTTCTTTCAAGATATCTTTATTGCTCTTTCTATCCGTCCACGGTCTTCAAACTATTCTTCGATAAAATCACATCTGCGCATCCTCCAAATAATACCTCACCTGTCTGCTAATTGTCCATGAATCGCTTTCACACACGAGGATTGGCTCAATATGGCTCTTAAGAACTATATTCTTCACCTCCACAGCTGTTAAGAAAATATAACTGGGATATTGAATCGCCCACCGCTACATTGTAGGTAGAGAAATATAAGTGCTGGCTTCTGGGCTGTCACCACTGAGCCGACAGTCGTTGAAAGGCGGATGTTCTACCGCACCGTCTTGGAACCATCGCAATTTATAATCCACAATTAACCTGGTGTCATCAGGACGCCGCGGTGGGGCAGTGGTTAGCACGAACGCCTGCCCATCCGGTGGTCCTGTATTCGAAACTCTATCGAGACTGGTGATTTTAAAATAATTGACCTGGCCACCCATGCTGTAACAAGTAAATGACCTGTTCACCCATGCTGTAAGAAGTAACTGACCTGGTCACCCATGCTGTAACAAGTAAATGACCCATTTTCGCTTGAAGGAGCATCAGGCTAACGGTGCCAAACCCATACTTGTATAGACCAATTGGCACTGTTTACTCGGCCTGAAATGACCGTAGTGCGTTTTTCTCGGAGACTCCTGGGGGTCGTCACTGGAGCTGCGGAGTTTGTGCTTTGTGCGACGCTTTCGGCAGGTCGCCCTGCGGAAAGAGACCAAGCCATATGGGATAAAACCCGCTGCAATGGAATAGATGCTCTCGACTCTTAAGATTTATATTTTAAGGGATGAGGAAGTCTTGTCTGTGAACTTTCAATCTATGCAGGCTAGATTCCATTAGCTCCCATTTCCGCGTTTTTCCCCATTATTTCCTCTTCCCTGTTTAATCCTCCTCCCCTCCCTCTTTCTTGTTGTTCACCCTTTGCATTTGTAAAATGTGTGTCCTTCCCTCGGTTTTATTCATTCATTCTTTCTTCGTACTCCACCCTTCCTCCCCCTCTTCCTCTTCTTCCTCATTTCACCTCCCAGTGTACCTCGGCTTTCAAACAACTCACGTCACGGCCTTTGCACTCTTTTCCATCACTGGCAGGATTTTTAGCAGATAAAATGTTCATTCATTTCTTCTTCTCCTCCTCGTCTCCCTCGCCTTCTTCTTCTCTCCTCCTCCTCCTTCTTTTCCCCCTCCTCATTCGCCTTCTTCTCCTCCCCTCTTCTCAATGGAGCATAGTCACTCCACCAACTCACACTGCGTCCTTTTTGGGCTTGTTGATGAGTGATAGGATTAGACAGCTACAGGTGTCTACCGGATTCGACAGCCTGTCTCACGCCAAACACCCTGAGTCGCCCCCTACGACAAGCATGATATATCACAGTACAGTTACTACTATTCTGTGCTTCACTTATGGGCCCCTTTAACACAAAGAACGGTTTTTACTCGTTCCCCCTTCTCTTTTTAAATGCCCTCCTCCCTTTACCCTTTCACATTTTTCATTCTGGCGCTGTGAATGTTCTGGAGTGTATGCCTGGTATGCAATCCACAATATGCAAAAGCACGCACATCCACACCCACACACACACAACCTAATACCTTCCGACGGCGGCAGACGCTACCACACCTTGTGAAGAAGCGGCGTCGCGGGGGGAAATGACAAAACGACCAACACATACTTGACATTCCTACGGACATTCAGAGTCCTTTGCTTCTCGCGTTATGTGAATTATGTTCAACGTAATACCGCAGACTACAACTGAGTTTTGTTCAATGCCCCAGTTTTCTTCACGGGTAGTCGGAGACAGTCAAACACACAGACACACGGCACAACACATACCCGTTTTCAGTCCATTCGCGACCTGTGATTTGTGAAATATATATATGTGTTTCGGTCACTGAGACATATGCATAATGTACATTCTATGGAGATTTCACATACTTGGAATGTCCCCAGAGTGGTAACACATGTTCTAAGCGTGGCATTGTCTTCTGTTAGCGAAAGTCAGCGATTATTTATGGTAAGATTGTGTTGTCTTTGAACCGTTAATGTATTTTTTGTAATTTGATGTCTAATGTGTTTTCTATAACTACTACTAAGGTATTACAGCAACTTGTGATTTGACATGTGTATATCTATTTTTGGATATCAGATGTGATCACTGAGAGAATCGTTGTAAATTAGTTGGTTGTTTGTTGTAGATTAGTTTGTTGTTTGTTGTAGATTAGTTGTTTGTTTGTTGCAGATTAGTTGGTTTTTTGTTGTAGATTAGTTTGTTGTAGATTAGTTATTTGTTTGATGTTGATTAGTTGATTGTTTGTTGTAAATTAGTAGGTTAGTTTGCTGTAGATTAGTTGGTTTGCTGTAGATAAGTTGGTTTGCTGTAGATTAGTTGTTTGTTGTATATTAGTATAGTAGGAGGTTGTTTTAGATTAGTTGGCTAATTTGCTATAGATTATTTAGTTTGCTATAGATTAGTTTGTTTGTTTATTGTAGATTAGTAGCTGTTCGTTGTAGATTAGTTGACTGTTTGCTGTAGATTAGTTGGCTGTTTGTTGTAGATTAGTTGATTGTTTGTTGTAGATTAGTTGGTTTGCTGTAGATTAGTTGGTTTACTGTGGATTAGTTGTCTGTTGTATATTAGTAGGTGGTTGTGTTAGATTAGTTGGCTAATTTTCTGTAGATTAGTTAGTTTGCTGTAGATTAGTTTGTTAGTTTAGTGTAGATTAGTTGGTTGTTTGTTGAAGATTAGTAGCTGTTCGTTGTAGATTAGTTGACTGTTTGCTGTAGATTAGTTGGCTGTTTGCTGAACATTGTTTGGATGTTTAATTATTTCGACTCTATAAAGCATAAGAAAGGACTCTGTGTCTTCGAGTTTCCTTATATTATCTTGTTTCAATGTCCATAATGCTCCGGTGTAAAGTAGTATTGACAGTATCATCATCATCAAATGACCCGCCCACTAGCACAGGTGTCCATGTATCTCCACAGACCTTACCCCTGGGTGCTCTGTATCAACTCTCCTAATGACAATCCTCCATGCCATCGTCTCAGCCAATCCAGCATCAT